>JAUTYZ010318969.1:1658-14322 GCA_032273725.1 Panulirus interruptus | reverse complement strand
GTCGCTCTTCAGGTTCTGGTGGTTCTGTGGGTAAGGGTGGTGGAGAAGCTATGGCTGGTGCAGCGGCTACTTCAGGAGAACCTTTCTCCACAGTTTCTGTCTGATCACTACTGCTAACCCGAGCTTCTTGCTGTGGGGAACTGGGAGGGGATGGAGACTTTGTTGGTTCAAAGGGATCATAAACATCTGGTTCAGGAGAAGACCCTGGAGGTGAACCAGCTGGAGAATGTGGTACCCCAACTGTGGGTGACTTTGCTCTCCCAACTGATTCATCTGATTCTGGAGGGGGACCTGGAGGAGTATTAGGTCCCCTTGCAGGGGCAGGGGGCTCTTCCTCTTCCTCCTCCTCATCACGCAGTGGGTTATTGATAGGTTTGAGCACTTGCTTGCTTGAAAGAGTAAACTTGACAGCAGGCTCTGGAGGAGTTTTAGGTCCCTGAGGTCTAACTGGAGGCACTGGTGTGGTGCCTAGATCAGGAGGCAACCGAGTAATACCCTCATCCTCTGAGTCAGAGATAAGGATGGGTTCCTGAGGAGGTGGTGTGACCATAATCACATCTAAATCTATTACTTCTGGGCTCTTAGGTGGTTTTTCTTTATTATGTGTCTCAGCTAATCGGTCTGGCGACCACATTGGCTCATCCTGAAGGGGTGTTCGCTTGCCATTTGGTGATGGAGTACGGCTTCTTGACCAGGACCTGAAAGGACTCCCAAGAGCTTTTGCATTTTCTTTTCTTGCTCTCTTTCTTGCTTCTCCTTCTAGCTTTACATTTCTATCTTTCTTCTTTTTACCCTCCTTATTTTCCTTACCTGGTGCTCTGTTAAAACTAACACTCACCATAATGCTACCACCAGCCTGATAAACTTCCTTACTCTGTAAAGGAGACTTTTCCCTTTTCTTCTTCTTCCTTTCCCTTTCTAGTCTTGCTTCCTCACGTTTTTCAATCTCACGATCTTTCCTTTTATCATCTTTTTTCCTTTCTTTCTTCTTTTCTACAACTGTGTTAATTTTTTTAGGCTTTTCTTTTGCCTTTTCTTTTGGTTTTGCAGGAACTGGAGCCTTTTTTTTCTCTGGTTTCTTTTTAACTGGAGTTCTTGTTCTACTTCGTGTTCTTCTCCTTCTTTTGTCCCTGCTTCGTCCACGAGATCTTGACCTAGATGATGAACTAGAACTTGAGCTAGAACTAGAGGAAGTATATGACGATGATGATGATGAAGAATAACTTCTTCTTCTTGTTCTTTTCTTATTACGCGAACGAGACAGAGATCGAGAATAGCTTCTTCTTCCCTTTCTAGTTCTAGAGCCAGACCCACGGTGTGACCTTGATCTGGTGCGCCTTCTTGACCGTGATCTTGATCTTCGTCTAGACCTAGATCTGGATCTCGACCTTAGCGCAACATCACGACCAAATTCATCTTTCTTTTTTCTTTCCTCCTCTTTTTGTGTAATCATTTTCCGAACATTATACCTTTCCATTTCTTTTCTCTTTGGTTCCTTTTTTCTTTCTCTATCTCTTAATCTTCTTCGACTAGAGGAGTCTCTATTTCTTTCAATATTTCTGTCTCTTTCTCCCCTCTCCCGGTCTCTATTTCTATCACGCCCCATGTCCTGAATATCCCTGTTTTTGTTATTTTTTGCCCCTCTTTCTCTGTCCTCCTTTTCATTATCCCTATAGTTTCTTTCTTTAGTGCTTTTAGATACTTTTTTAAAAGAGACATCCTTTTCTTTATCTTTTTCCTTGGTTTTTGATTTTGGCTTTAATGGTGGAGTTTTTGGTCTTTCTGGGATAACAGCTACTGGCTCTTTAACTGGTTCTGATTCTACTTCAGGGACTTTATTCTCCTTATCTTTTTCAGGATCTTCAGGTTCTTTATCATCATCTTTCACCTCTTTATCTTTATCTTTCTTATTCTTATCTTTCTTATCTTTTTTTTTCTCTCTTCGTTTGGCATTTTCATCAATTATTTCTCCTTCTTCATACTCCCCTTCCTGATCTCTTGGGGATGGAGACACCTCAATCACTCTGCGAATTTGCAAGTTAACACGAGGGCGGTGAGTGGGAGGAGTAGCATGCCTTGGCGTTTCACTGGGGATTTCACCTTCTTCAATGTTATCATCATTATCATCAAAACTGATCTCTTCATTATCAGATATGGTTTCAGTTTCTAGCCCTTCTAAGCCAACTATTGGCTGATTAGTTCTATCTCTACTTTTTTCTTCATCACTTTCACCAAATATTTCCTTAACCAAGCATTCTGACTTATTGGGATTTGCATTTTCATTTGTGCTACTTGTCACTTCATGGTCTCCCATATTACTATCAGATAAAGATATAGAACTATTTGCAGATTTGTCTAATTCAGGAGTATCTGTATCCGACACAGCTTCAAGTTCAAACTCATTTAACCCAGGTAAATTACTACTACCCACCACATTATTTTCCTCTGATTCCTCAACAACTATTCTTCGGGGCACTGTTTCTATATTTCCTCTACTCTCTGGTTTATCACTATCATCAATCACAAGTTCATCATCACTTGACTCAGGGTCATTCTCATTTTCTTTTTTATCCGCTTCTGATGTTACATTAATAGAACTGTTATTCTTGTAGTTTTCAGCATCACCTTCTTCATCCTCCTCCTCCTCTTCCTCCTCACCTTCAGGTACTTCTGGTTCTATATCACTATAGATATCAATTTCATCATCATCATCATTTTTCTTTTTATCTCGTTCCTTATCCTTTTCACTACCATTACAGCTGCCACTAGGTACTACATGCTGAGGTCCTCCTTCCTGCCCCCCTTCACTGTTTTCTTTCAAAAAGGATGCATAAGTCTTAGCTCCAGTTGGATCATCCTCCCAAGGTCTGCTACTGCCTCCTACTGGAGATCCTCCACCACCACTAGCTGACTGCCCAGGCTGCTGCTGCTGTCTGGAGGGTGAGGTAGACTGTCCATCTCCACCAGACTGCTGTTTACCTGGGGATTCTGGCCCAGCTGTTCGTGTATTTGTCTCCACTCTACCACTTAAGTGTAAAGGTTTAAATGTCCCACTCCCTTTGCTAATGGGAGTTTTAAGGAGGCCACAGCACTTATTTTGTGTATGAAATGGCTTTAGAAGGACTGACTGGCTCTCCATTATTGAGCCCAATACATCACCTGTGATGCCTGCATTGTTATTTTCTGTGATGGATTTCACTGTTCTGGTATGGATAGAGGTATGAGACATGAGAGCTCTAACTGAGAGTGCTTTCCGACGAGCCAGAGACTGGCTTGAGCCTATTATACGACCCCTTCTCACTCCAGCTGCTAGAATAGAATCTCCATATTCATCAGGCCTTGAAAAAGAAATTAAATAAATTAAAAGATTGGAAAAATATTCAAACTTTCAATATTCTAAGGTAACAAGAATGTTCTGCCACTTAATCCTTATAATGTCATCAAGTCTGATCAAAAACATAATTATCTAAAAAAGCTAGTGACCTTAGACTGAAGTCTAGAATAAAATTACATATGATTAAGTGATTCTAATACAACTCTAGATATGAGATGTGGATGAATAAAAAAGGAACACTCTTAAAGTTTCTTTCAAAAAGTCTAGATTTATCAGATGAAGCTACTATGACAAGATTAAGTTCATGATATATGTGCGGATGTCCATGTCCATATTGATGTGATGTATAATTCTTTTTGAGTTTCAATCTATGCATAATAAAAAGAATAAGCAAATCAGGTATGATAAAAATCTGATATCCTTAGGTAAGTTTGTGACCTGATACTAAAGGCTGGGAAGTACAATGAATGTGAGACTGCATGTGCAATATGACTTCATTTCTAAAAAAAAAGTTAAGGATCAACAAAACAAGTAATCTGAACAAACTCCAGCATAACTAGCATACCTTACATTTGGAAACTCAAGTTCAAAACATGCATAAAGTTGCATGTATGAATGAAACATAATCTCTATACACCTTTTTTCAGTCAAAAATTATATTTACTCGAGTTATTTCAATAAATCGATGGCTTTTTTCAATTTTTCATGTGTGATTTTGATATTTTCCATGTGAAATGGAAATTTAAGCCTAAGCACAAATAACATAAAATACTTTTATTCTAAAAATGAGCAATCTTTTGACCTTTAGCATCAGAAGTGATAATTTAATAATAAAAGCAATAATTACCCAAACAATGCTGGCAACTATGTCAGTGAAATGACATTTTCCAATCAAAATGTATTTATATGTGAAATGATGTTTTGTATATGATTTCAGACGATTATAATCGGCTTTAGGGGAGTATGTAACACTAAACTACTTGGATTTAATGAAGGTTCCTTTTAGAAAAAAACAGATAATACCTTATGGCCAAAGATAAAATTTTTGTATTCATGTCCTTGATACTGAGCTCACTATATTGTTCAAGAATGATCCCAAATTAGATGGACTGTATAAAGATATTATTTGGTTCAATCTAACTGTATGCTTAAAAATCAAATCCAAACTGTGGAGATTGTAAGGTGTACAGATATTATTGGGTTCCCATTTGAAATAATTGAAATTTCATTTCTTATTCTTACGCTTGTAATGTTACTGAAATACAAGAAACTCTTGCATAAAAGTTTAATGAACACATTAATTAGGGTAAGTATATCTAAGAAATGTAAATTGACTATACTGGAGAAGCATTTTCTATCCATCCAAAATATCTTCAGTAAAGCATCTTTGCTACTGTCATGGAGTGGCTGCAATGCACCATGAAATCTTGAAGTGATAGTATGCACAACCATCTCAGTGATATGGTGCAGGAGGTTCTCCCTGCACAACTTCATGGTATGGCCTGCAGCTCAAGCTGCTTCTTGGTCATCCAGGAACTCCTCTACTTATTCCAACCTTTGCTTTACTTCAAACTTGATTTTGGAGAAGCAGTTTTCAATGGGGTTGAAGAAAGGGCTATACACACTGAGGTGTCTCCCACAGTTTCCAAGGAGATGTCTAATGGAGCATTATCCACAAGGACAACTACTGACTCTTCACCCAGTACCACAGGGAGGTATTGCAGAAGTTCATCGATCCTCTTCATGTTAACTCCACTCCAATGTAATCTCGCAGCAGGCCATGTCCACCTGGTCACTGATGGCCAGGATGAGGGTCATTTTGCTCCCCTGTTGTCCACACGTAATTTGAGGTGCCCATTGCAAAGCTGCACTCTGCCCTTGTGATTGGGAGAGATAGAGGTTGAACCCAATCTTGTCCATGAATTATGGTGTGTTCCAAATCCCATTTGAACCATCCAATCAGCATAGCTGAGAAGGGGAGAAAATAGATTTGACTGCTGAATTGTCTTTTATGGACTTTACTAAAGAAAATATATAATAATTTGTATATTCTAGAAAGGTCATGTATTACATGAAATATGAAAAGAACAAATAATTGCAGATATGAGTTACAATAACTCTGCATTACACACATACCTTGTTTTTAAAGGTTCAGTGATAATCACACGTAGTAATATAGTAAATATAATTACAATTTTCACTGAAATTTCATCCATGAATTATTATAGTTTTCGAAACATTCCTGACTAGCTTCACTGTGATGAAGCAATCGGTGGAGTGTGCTCACACAGAAACTTCCTGTTTGTCAGGCACTGCTTCTCGAAAGGCAGAGTTCATTCAGTGCAGTGTTCGTCAGGTCAGCCTCTGTCACGTGATCCATAAGTCAATTATGTGTCCATCAACTTCTTTCTGCCTGTTTGCTCCTGTTCTCTCTGCTGTCACTTCTTCTCAACACTCAATGCAGTAGTCCTTTTTATCCCCAGCTGTCCAATTTGCGATCGATCTTTTCCTCAACTTGTTCGAAAAAGCAGTTTCACTTTGAAAAATCCCAATTTCAAACAATTATGACTCATTTACAGTAAGAATCTTTGAACAGGGTTGAGAAAATGTCATTTTGGACTGAGAAAAGGTGCATGGCTAACATGGGGTGAGTCAGCAAGAATATCAAAGAAATACTATAAAAAAATGGAACTGTCACTAAATGCAACATAGTGATGTATTTGTAACAAAAGGCAACACTGTGAGGTGATGTGCTTAAATATTTCCTCACAATAAGTGCTTTTTTTATTCCAATAAGTGTTACTGTTATTATTACTAACCAGGGTAGCAATGTAAGACCTCAGCACTGCCTGAGCCAAAAAAAATTGAAATCTTAAAAGAAGCCAGGGAAATTAACCAGACCAGCTGGGCCAGCCTGTCAACAACCACAAATGAAGACAATTAGTAAAGATTTTCAGTCTTAAACTGCATGAGAACCCAATATGGATTCAAGCATAGGGAAGTATCAAGACCAGTTTGATGTAACAAGATCCATATGGAAAGGAAAGATGGAGATATGAAGTGGACATATGAAGTATGAATCACCTGAGATCAAATGTTTGGGGATGTTGGTCGAAATTATTAAGTGTAAATGACCATAGAAAATATTAAAGAGCAGGAAAGGTCACAGGGGCATTTCAAGAAGCCTAGTCCTGCTGAACAATAGGAAATGCCCACAACAATGGGGGGAGAGGGAGCAGAACCAGTTTCTGGGGCTGGTCAACAGACTTAAGACATGGAGATTGCCGAGGAGAGTGGGTGAAGATGAAGATAAAATAGTATGAACTGTTAGTCACAAAAAAATCAGGAAAATTTAAGGTCTGGGAGATGAAAAGTTTGGAAAAATTCAGAGCATACAGGATCAGGACTTATGTATTAAGATCTTACACTCATGATTATCATAGAGATACACAGTGGGCCTTTAATCACAGCCTTTTAAGTACACTGAAATTCATCTCTGATCCAGCTAATTCTCTACAGGGCCTGCTTCCATTCTCAAAAGTATGTCCTCCTCACTCTTACCAACACTGTACAGTTCCACTTCACCCTCCTCTTCAGATATATGACATGAGATTTTCTTCTTCATCTGATAATCTCATCCAGCTATTTCTTTATTTTTGCTTATGAGAATGTTTATGCATGCAGTGGAAGTGCAGGGCACCCCAAGGGGTGGGCATATAGGGTAGGTGGAAGCATCTGGCACCATGGATGCACAACAAATGGGGCAAGTCCCAGGAAAAGGCATGTGACTACCCTTCATACTTACTATAAAGTTATTGAGGCCTCAAAACTATTCCCATAACTCATCCTTTGTTTGGGTTGTCACCAATGGCCAGCTACTAGGTCTTATAATGTGCACAAAATTTAAGTTAATTAGTGGCTAGACTGATGACAACAGCAACCTATTACACTTGCCTTGACTGAGAACCATATCAATGAAAGGGTTAACAAAGAGTTCACATAACCTATGCTAATCAACTGAAAATCCCTTTCTACTTACTCAGAAGTGATGTCCACCTCAGCATTCACACCCAAAAGAGAGAGATGAGGAAGAGCAGCATTAGCTCTCATGGATTCTAGGCCTTGTTCTCTGCAAGGAGGCTGCATTGTTGGTACTAACTCCCAAGGTTTAGATGGTCGTATTCCTAAAACCTCAGCTATTCTTCCTTTCGGGGTCATGGCTGGGACTGGGAGTTTGGATTTCTTAATCACCTGAAAAAAATCAAATTCTATGATGGAAAGCATTACCTAAAGTTTTAAATAATACTAGAAATCTATTCTATGGAAGATGGATGTACTGAAATGAAACCAAGTCAGCATACTATACATGTTAAACAATATTTCCTATCTGATAATGTATCTCACTCTAAACCCCACAAGATATATTTAATGAAAATGAGTATAGATGTGTCAGGCTATAACAAGACTGGATACAATGATTTTTGTTATAACACAAAGCATCGTGATATAGCGTGAGCCCCATTGGCCTGGTGATAATGATGTTAGCCATGCCACGTTAACCGCTCCAACCGTTCTTTAATAGCATTGATTGAGTGAGGATGTATTGTTTGCCACTGGCATAACTCTACACTTGTGCTCATGTTTAACAGTACCCATTATGCTTAAGCACTGAACAAGTACCACAACTACAAGTGAACCTGCCAAGAGGGTAAGGAAGACCTTTAACTTGGAGGAAAAGACTAGAATGCAGGATGAACCTGAGCAAGGGTCTGGCATTTTAGTAATTGCTCACCATTATTGGGTTAATGAGAGCAGCATCTGCACCATCAATCTGAAAACTGAATCAAACTGAAGAAGCCTTTTCTCAGCTAACTAATTCGACGACAACAGTGCATCTCAAGCTTCCAATATGACAAAACCCTAAAATATGCTGAAATTGGCTGAGAGTAGCCCCAAAATAACACAGTGTATGCCATCTACATTGCCTAAGTTCTGTTCAAATGAGCCGCTAGAACATTGTTTGATATAAAAAAGGGAAAGATTTGTAGCCAATCAAAGAATAATTATTTTTCCCTAGTGCTTTCATAGGATTAGTCACCTAAACACATCTTAAATAGCAATATAATAAAGAACCATTTCTCTCTAATGATATGAAAAGACATCATAAAAGAAAAACAAAACAAGAACAAGTGATATAAGCCTTAACTTCATAAGAGAAAAATAAAAATAACAAATGACATGATGAAAGATGTCGAACCAGCCATATTTTTAATATCACTCACTGGGTGATGAATCGATGGTTTTATCAATGATTTATTTAATCTAAAAGTATTCTTTCTTATCTGTAATCTGGTATAGGGCTAATAATCTTACAAGTGTAATATCATTGAATAATATATTCTAATTATATAAATCATATTCTTCTTTGATGAGTACGAAGATTTTATCGATGATTTATTAAATTTACATAGTATTCTTTCTTATCTGTACCCTGTAGCTGTATCTGCAGCTGTCTTTTCTTTCTGCCTCACCTACACGTGGTCTGCTGGCATTCTGTCCACAAACATACATAATATCTCTCCCTGTCACACACAACACTTGACAACATTTAACTCACACAGCTCATTCTTCGTAACTCTAGATTTCCTTGTATAGTATACTCTAATCATATATATTGTATTCTTCTTTGATGAGTATGATACAAGACTGAAAAGTTTTGTTAAATTATAAATTAACCCTTTCCCTTACAATGGCAAGTATAAACAGGCTGAGCTTTTGTGTAAATAATTATTATCCCGAGTTCACTCTGGTCACTTATGTTCTGAAAATTATTATCCCAAGGCAATTCGTCTAGAATGCAAATAAGTTTTTTATCATTCCTAGCAGACAAGAGCACAGAAAGTGACATTTCTCTTAACAGATGGCATCACATGCATTTAATTTACATTTACAGAAGACAGTATGGTGAGGCATCTCTCAAAAAAGGTGCAAGCATCTGCCATACTTTTGCTAGCTTTTCCACTTTTTTTTCACCCCCAATATGCTGAGTGATGATGAATATGGTAGTGATGACTAAGACAAAAAATGAGAATAATATCTCATCCGATGAGGAGAAAAGCTTCACCTTGGGTAATCCAGCAAACAAAATCAGAGAAATTAAAGCCTCTAGCCTTTTCCTGTAACTCAGCTCTCTTAATTCTGGTACCATCTTTGTTGCTATCATATAGACTTTTCTCTTAGCTCTGTGTTTCTTTGAGAGCAATGACCAAACTTGTGAAGCATATTCTAGTTTTAATCTTATGCAGGATATGAACAGCTTGCAACATATCTCCTTATCTAAATAAATGAAAGCTATCTAATATTTGCCCAACAGAAAAACAGAAAATCATTGTAACCACCTCACCTTAGGGTTAAGGGTCAAGAATAAGGTGGAAGAGCAGTTGTTTGGAGCTTGTCAGGTCATTTCAGTGAGTATGTTTTGTCAGTGTTGTGACTACAGGTTGCTGAAGTGTGAGGCAGGAGTAAGCTTTTTATTTCTATTTGGGGGACGGTAGTTACTATTTTACACACTAGAATATAAAAGTTCCCTCTACTGCTATGAATGCCTTACTAAACTTTTTCTAAGCTATGTCCATTATGCTTCATTTTCTATGTCATCCCAGCTTATATATGATGAGCAATGTTAAGATTAAAAAATGTTGCACTATCTCCAATCACAAATCGATGCTATCTTCATTAGACTTGATATATTCATATCACAGTCAGGTTGTATACAGAGAATTGTGACTATTTATTAAATAATTTTGCAATCCTTACAATTCAAAATGGCATCAAGTGATACAGGAGTTAAAAGAAAGCGTGTGAACTGTATATTGTATTAAAAAAAGGCCCATAAGGTTACATTCGATTTAACGGACTTTCGACATTAACGGACACCCTTTCACCCCTATTAGTCCGTTAAATCGAGGGTTTACTGTATATTAAGAATGGTATAAATCAGTTTTTGGAGAATATGGAGAAATATATGTGAAAAAGGCTGAAAATGTACAGAAATGTTCTATATTCAATAAAGGCTGGAAGAAAAAGAGATAACTTTCACTTACTGCAATGGTCAACATGTATGCTACTCACCTTCTTCTTTTTCTTTATCTTTGTCTTCCGCTTACGTGGCTTCCTTTTTTTAGTTTTACGTTTAGCCCTAACACCAGTTTTGCCACTTTTTGATGTAGAAGTTGCTTTCCTTGTGGTAGTTTTTCTTTTCTTTGTGACTTTTCTTTTTTTTGATATTTTTCTTTTCTTTTTACGTACAATCTTTCTTTTCTTTCTCCTTGGAGCTGTGGTTCTGCATGATGTAGTGCTTGTGGCACTTTTGGTTTGTATTCGGCTTTGGCTTTCATTTGCCTCCAACTCTTCTGCAGCCTGAAAGAAAATAAAAGAAATTAGCACTCATCTCCACACCCAAGCAAGAAAGTGGACATACTCTTAGTACATAACAACATATTCTATCACCCAGTCTCACACAATCCACTATGAACTGTACATTTACACCATCTGTCCCTTACGTAAACTTTTAAGTTAATGGCAGCTTCTTCTCTCAAGAGATTCTCATCTCCACATAAAAAGAAGAGATGCAGATTCAGGTGAGAATCTGCAGAAGTTGGCGACCGAGCCTGGATGTGTGTGTGTGAAAGGAGGAATTGAGAGTAAATGTAAATAAAAGTAAAGTTATTAGGTTTAACAGTGTAGAGGGACAGGTTAACTGGGGTGTGAGTTTGAATGGAGAAAATTTGGAAGTGAAGTGTTTTAGATACCTGGGAGTAGACATGGCAGCTAATGGAACCACTGAAGCATAAGTGAATCATAAGGAAGGTGAGGGAGTGAATGTTATGGGAGCACTAAAAAAATTGTGGAAAGAGAGGTCATTATCTGGGAGGGCAAAAATGGATAAGTCTGAAGGTATAGTAGTACCAAAGATGTTGTAAGGATGCAAGATATGGGCTGCAGATGAGAATGTGTGGAGGAGGGTGGATGTGTTCGAATTGATATGTTTGAGGGCAATATGTGGTGTAAGGGGGGTTGATTGAGTAAGTGATAAAAGGTTAAGAGGGAGGTGTGGTAATAAGAAAAGTGTGGTTGAGAGAGCTGAAGAGGGTGTGCTGAAATGGTTTGGACATATGAAGAGAATGAGTGAGGAAAGGCTGACAAAGGAAATATACATCAAAAGTGGAGGGGACAACAAGAAGGGGGAGACCAAATTGGAGACAGAAGAATGTAATGAGAGATTTTGAGTGCCCAAGGCCTGAACATGCATGAGGGTGAACAGCATGCATGGAATAGAGTGAATTTGAATGATGTAGTATAAAGGGGTCGACTTGCTGTCAAAGGACTGAACCCGGGCATGTGAAGCAGCCAGGGGAAACCATAGAAAGGTTTGTGGACAAGGGACAGCTAAAGAATGGATGTGAGCATATCCGGCCTCTCTTGCTAACATGGGAAATGGCAAACAAGTATGAACATATAATTTTTTTTTCCAAGCATATTTGCCATTTCCTGCGTTAGCAAGGTAGCGTTAAGAACAGATGACTGGGCCTTAGAGGGAAAATCCTCACTTGGCCCCCTTCTCTGCTCCTTCTTATGCTTGATCACTGTTTCTCGCATTAGCGAGGTAGCACCAGAAACAAATGAAGAAAGCCTGCATCCACTCAAATCCATTCTCTAGCTGTCATGTGTAATGCACTAAAACCACAGCTCCCTATCTACAACCAGACCATACAGACCTTTCCATGCTTTACCCCGGACACTTCACATGCACTGGTTCAGTCCAATGACAGTACGTCGGCCCCTGTATACCACATCCTTCCAATTCACTCTATCCTGTGCACACCTTTCACCCTCCTGCATGTTCAGGCCCCAATCGCTCAAAATCTTTTTTTTTTACTCCATCCTTCCATCTCACAACTATCATGAAGACATATTAAAGCAGAGTTGTAAGGCTCTAACACCTACTGGTTCTTCCATGCTTTTAAGCCTTTATAGATTCAAAAGACTATCAAATAAAAATTTTAAAAAATTGGTCAATTTACTAACCCTACTGGTTCTTCCATGCTTTTAAGTCTTTAAAGATTTAAAAGACTATCAAATAAAAATTTTAAAAAATTGGTCAATTTACTGTTCTAACACTGCCAATGAGTAGAAATTTCCTTGAGTAACCAAAAAAGGAAAAGTGTATATAGAACAACTGGAATTATTCCACTCCAGCACCAACTCACTGGCTCTGGGACTGATCAATCCATCTATGTGTTAAGAATGAGGCTATGTTCTGATTCCCCA
>JAUTYZ010317865.1:0-15948 GCA_032273725.1 Panulirus interruptus | reverse complement strand
TAATTAAGAATTATTATCTGTTTTTTGGCTGATTATTCTATTTGATCAACTTTGTCTCGAAAATATGGAACCTCTTGTGTCAGATTCCAATCGAGGGTGAGGCATTCCACCAGAATATAGAGCGGGCTTGACCTTACATTACTGGGTCGCTTGCATCGTTGGTAAGGCTTCACCTTGACCTGTATTCTGTTTTGGCCTTTAGTTGAGAAGGAATTAGTTAGGTGTCCATGTGTTCCTTTCCGATGTACCGTTTGACAATCGTTTAGGGACAATATGTGTCTGTTAGGTAAAAGTACAATATAGGTCATGGATAGTATTTGGACAGCTTTCCCACTGGTAAACTCCAGCTTTGACCTGTTATGTCATGAGCACACAACTGATCCATGTAAACTTGATGTGAAAAGAGAAAGAAAAGAAAACCTACCTTAGCTCGACTTAGATGTCTCAGGAAGTTCAGTGATATATTAGAGCATGCATCCTCCCATTATTTTTATGTTATGAGTTTACCTGTGAACATGCATACGCCCACTTTTTGTATATGTTAGAGTGAGTGAATGGTAATATAACTGTTATTGATGGCCTCTTATTCTGTCATTATGCAACAGATGTGACAATTATGGTGTGGGCGTTGTGATCAAATGCAAATAGCCTTCGTCACCCAGAGTTTTGTTGCAGTTGTAGCTACGAATACTATTATCATGATTGTCCTTTTAAGGTACTTCACTTGGGTCTAATGATAGTTTATTTTTTCCTTCCTCAGGACCCGCCACATGGGCTAGCCTCTTCCCCATCGCAGCGGGCAGACGGCAGTCACCCATTGACATTAAGAACGATGCCTGCAAGAGCAACTGCAACCTGTCCAAGGTTCGAGCTGTTTACAGTGGGATCAAAGTTTCCGAAGTGTCCAACAGCGGACACTCGTGGAAGGCCCAGGTCGCCGGGGGTTCCTCCAGTAAGTAGAACACAGTTGCTGTTGTAGTCTCCCAGTCATAAGACCATGCGTCCTTTGTTGATGCTTGTTTTGAAGATCCCACAGTTCATAGGCAGTAAGAAGCTGGTCCTCGGCAAACAGCTGAGGGAATTATTGTATTATCGTCTTGATTTGTGAGTTTAGCAGTGGTGACCAGTTGTCGAAGCACATGCACCTGTTAACAGAGCTATTGTTCATGTAGCTGTGGTGCCGGTCCTAGAATGATTTAGGTGTATGTGTGTGTGTGTGTCTGTGTGAGTGTTGGGGTGTGTTTTAGGAGGGGTGGGGGGGACAAGTGCATTTTGAACTGAACAAGACAGATTTTTCGTTATGTCTGGTTAGCAGGTCCATTTACATAGCATTCCTTGGAAAGGAAACAAAAAATACTCAGACCCCCACATCTTAATGACCGCAGTTGGTCTGAGGAGAGAGAAGGTCAAGTTCATCGATAGAGGCTGGTGAGACACACAAGGCGCCGTCGCTCCTCCAACACCACCACTCGCCATTATGATTTCGTCCCTGCCTCATCGTTCACCTCTCTCCCTGCCATACCAACCTAATTCCGGCTTACCCCCTTGATTCCCATCCTTCTCCATCTCATCATCCCCAGCTCTCTCAACTTCACGCTGATCACTACCCATTGCTTCCACATTTCCATCCCAATCTCCCTCTGTATGTATTCCAACCCCTTTGAATCTTAATCCCCATCCCTAATATCTTTCTCTTGCCATCCCTCCCACTTTTCGTCTCCAAACTTCTGCACCATTTCAGTTCAGCCTTCATCCTACCCTAAACACTTCTCTCCTCCGTCTTAGCTAGTCCATCCCCACAGTTTTGTCCCTTTCCATCCTTTCATCTTTATTCCCCAACTTCATCCACTTCAGCTCTTCCCACCTCATCATTATTTGTCCTTCAACCCCATCCGTCCTAACCTCTTCATCCCCATCCCGTCCACTTCTTTACTTTCCATCTCTCTTGATTTCTTCATCCCCATTCCTCCCCTCATTTTCATCCATATACTTCTTAACTATCCCCATTTCGTCCCATCCCTTCCAGCCGTTCTTGATAATCCCCACCAGTTTCCATCATCCACACCCCATAATTTCCATCATTTAGTCCTTTCCCACTTGTTCTTATCTTAGTTTTTTTATTTTCTATCCTGATATCTCCCCAGTAACACCAAACCCAGTCCCTACCAACGTTAAGTTCCTAGTATCTCCCAACTACTTCATCCCACTTTCTCCCAACTTACTCCATCCCAGTTCCTCCCAACTTCCTTATCCCATTCCTTCTAAGCTCTCATCCCAGTCCCTTTCAACTTCTTTTAATTTCTTCCAAATCCATTATAATCCTTTCCACTTCCATCCCAGTTGTTTATATAAACTGTGGATACCAGTGATGGTTGATTTTCCTCCATTCGTGAAACATGGGGGTTGAGGGACTGTGCGGACTTTCCCCCAGTTTTTCATTAGAAATAAGTTTGGCTGGTTTACTAGGCCAGTTTGTTCATGAATTGTGCTGATAAGGGGAAGTTCAGACATACTTTATTTTGGTACTTAAAAGCTTTAGGGATAGGATATTTACCCATGAGAGACAATGGATCACCTAGATATTTCCCTCCCTCCTTTATCAACGTTTTTCAAAACTAGGTTAGGGGTAGAACTATTTAGGATAAGGTAAAACAAACCTAACCTTATATAGCAAAGAAGAACCCAGAGGGGGAGCTTGAGTGAATGTTAAGGTGATTGGAATAATGTACGTAAATATGACCTGTAGGGGCAGGGTAGACTACATTGGTGTTAACTTGGTAAGTAGAGTGTACAGTGATGGAAGCTGGTTAGTTATTGTGTACACAGGGTGTGGGAATATTTGATTAGGATTATTTATTGTGAAGGAGACTGGCTATGTATTCTCATTGTATTAATGTTTTTTCTATTTTTGTATTGGGGTGAAGGAAGCTAATAAGAAAATGGCTTTGTGAATGATAAAGGAAGCATTGGAGAATTACTGATCGGACTAAAGCAATTATCATTAAAAATATTTGGGCTAAACTAATTTTCCATGTGGAAACAGCAAGGAATTAGATGCTGGTTGCAATTGTATCCTAGGATGGTAGTAGAGTATTGCTGTATTTACCCTCAGCATAGTAAAATGGCTGAGAAAGTACTGTAATACATACTTTTTTTTTCTTCTGTATTATACTAAGGACTCTACATGTAAGCTTGTTTTTTTATGATTTAATACAAGCATGGTAGAGAATGAATTGCTGCTAGCTAATACAGTAATTGCTATATGTTTACCCTAAGTGCCTCCTTATTCTTTCCTACAGGTCTGAAGGGTGGCCCTTTGGGCAATGATGAGTATGTGTTGGAGCAGTTTCACTGTCATTGGGGCAAGACCAATGACACAGGCTCTGAGCACACTGTAAATGGCAAGTGTTACCCAGCAGAGGTAAGTATCTTGTCCAGATTTACTTCCAATAAATAATAAATGTAGTTAGTATCATGAAACCTTAACTCCTGTATTCACAAGGTATAGGAATCTGTAACTAAGAATATCAAATCCACGTTGCCATAAGGTTGACAGCAGGAATAACATGATAATTAGCAGTGTCAGACTTCAACAACTCTATTCATGAATCAACTTGATAATCATAGTATTAACACCAAACAATAGCAGCTATATTCATTGTTATTCTCCTGTGTCAAACTGTCACTTCCCTCTTCTCTTCAATGAAATTAGTTTATTTTTATTAGTCACTGGATCATATGAGCAAATATACATAGTACTTGTGCATTATATATAACTTTTAAAGGGTTAGGTTTAGTGCAGTTGTTATTGTTTAGATAATTTCCTTTTTTTCTTTGTATTCCACATTTTGTCAAATTTGTGTATCTTGAGCTGAGACTGTAGTGGGGTTCAAGATTCATAGTATAGTTATAAATATTTTATGTGTCTTTATGATCATGTGTCATGAATGTCTTAAGATGGCATTTTTTATTTATCCTTTTTTCAGTAAATTTGATAATCATAATCTCTAACACTGACTGATATGATTAGTTTGAGTTTTATCACAGGTTGTATCATTTATGTTTAAGCCACAGAGCATTCCAGACTGACCATTTTCAAAGGAACAGGAAACCCATCTTTGCATTTTTTTTTTTTTTTTTTTTTTTTTTTTTTAAATATCTGACTGCTGTTATATTTTTCACAGTTGCATCTTGTCCATTGGAACAAGAGCAAATTCTCCAGTTTTGCTGAAGCAGCTTCAGCTGATGGAGGTCTTGCAGTCTTAGGAATGTTCTTGACTGTAAGTCTCACTTTCTTGCTACGTATATTCTGTAATTTAAAGAAAATCTGTTCGTATATATTTAAGAATTCACGTCAGTAATAACCCATTATTGTTTTAATTCCTCTACAAACACAGGTGATCTTGAGCTATAGGCAGCAAGCATTAATTGGTAAGGCTGGACTGGAAATTAGTATACTTCTGAACATTTCCAATAGGTTGATTTATTAAAACATCATGTAATATGTATTTGACTTATTCATTCAATATGATGGTATTATCAACTTTATAAAAGCTTTTATTAAAATTGAAAATAGTTATCAAATACCAGGAATCTTTCTATTATTGGTGAAGAGTTCAAGTACATTTTGACTCTTGTTAGGTAATTGTGTTAATTTTGTATGGTTTAGGTGTACAATACAACCTCTGAAATCTGACATTTCAAAAACTAGCTGTGTGAAAGTACTCTGATACATTTAGAATGAACAATCTAAAATCCAGTCATTCTACCCGGAATCTGGGACTTTTGTAGTAGTTTCAGCATGGCCACCATGATTGTGCTGTGCTCTGGTCGCTCACACATTCTTTTTTTTTAACACTTGCATATTTGGGATGTTTATGGTTCTGTATCTCTTTTTATCATCAGAGGCTTCTTGCATATTATAATGAAATCATGGCAAAATACTTAGTGATTCGCACCCCACCCACTGTAAAATATGTTTCCAGTCATACCTCATCCACTGGTGGTCAGCTTTTAAATAGAAACACATGTCAGCAAATGCTCAGTTTTGCCACAGTTTGTCTGGATATTTCATTGCCTTACACTAAGTAGCCATTTCATTATCTGTGAAAAGAATGTTAAAGGTACTTATGGGAGCACAGGATGTAAGGTTATCACTATAGATGCTGAATCAGATAATGTAAGTGACAAAAACAACCCTAGTACTCAAACTTCTCCCTCCTGGTAACCCTCATTCCACCGCCTCATGCCACCATCACTTCATTTTCTGGCAAATTTTCGTTAAATGTTATAAAAATTAATGATGAGAGAATATGAGAAGTTGTTTTTAAGCTAAGTATTTCTCATATGTTTTGTACTTCAGAGATGAATATGGAAACTTTTTTCTGAAATGTTACTCCTTATATAACAGGTCTCAGTTACTCATTTAATGACAGATTGCAACAGATTTACCAAAAAATAATGCTGTTGCTAAGTGGGGGTTTTCAGTAAATGAAGAATGAAAAACAAACGAAGGAAATTACATAACTTTGCTGTTCGAGGAAAACGGAAAGGAGGAAGTTTCATCATAGTCAGCCATGTGGCTAGTCTTCACATAGGAGACATGGGAAGCAGCTGCCAGTTGCATGGCTGCATGACTAGGACACATGTAGACAGTTAAGAGAATTTGCCAAAATAACACCTGTAAAACAGAGATGACAGCAACTCTCAGCAGATGAAAAGGGATGGTCAAAGAGTGGTGATAGTGAGAGAGTTGATGAGATGGAAGGCATTTGATTTCAATTTGGATAAAAGAGAGGTGAAAGGAGAGCCACCCCAGATATGCAAGATATAATCACATTTTCTAAATGGTTTATTGTATATTATATTTTTGATATTCATGTTATTATGCATTAGGATAAGATCTAGTGATGATAATTCACCTCTTCTGATTCTAGTGTGCTCAGTAACATGTTGGTATAGAAAATTTTCTGTATACACAGCGTGTGTATTTTTGTACAATGTATAATTTATTATTGCATGAAGTGATAATTGGGATGAAGAACACAAAACAGTGATAAATCAAATTTCATTCAATTTTTTTTTTCATAATTGTTTGCTGCTCCCTACGTTAGCAAGGTAGCGTCAGGAACAGCCAAAGAAAAGCCGTCTGGAACAGCCAAAGAAAAACCACATTTTTTCCATTCTTGAGCTGCCATGTGCAATGCACTGAAATCACAACCCCCTATCCACAACCATGCCCCACAGAGCTTTCCATGGTTTCCCTTGGCCGCTGCACATGCCTGGTTCAGTCCACTGACAGCACGTCGACTCATGTATACTACATTGTTGCAGTTCATTCTATCCCATGCATCCTTTCACCCTTCTGCATGTTCAGGCTTCAGTCGTTCAGAATCTTTCTCACTCCATCCTTCCATCTCCAGTTGGGTCTCCTCCTCCTCCTTGTCCTCTCCTATTTTGACACATATCCTCTTTGTCAATCTCTCTTCACTTATTCTCTCCAAATGTTCAAACCATTTCAGCACACCCTCTTCAACACTGTTCTTGTTACCACACCTCTGTCTTACCCTTGTGTTACTTACTCTATCACACCATCTCAGGTATTTATGATATGTAAATCTTACTGAATTTGGTATGAAAAGGTTTGATGTAGTGTTGCATAACAGGTGACAGACTGATTTTTTCTAAGATCTTTGGGCTGCTTCGATTTTTCTAACCAAACCATTTTTGATGTTTTTCTTATTTCAAAATTACTCTATCACAGTTGTGTTCATTTATATTTTCCGAGATTTATGCCAAAATCATCAAGATTCCTGTGTTAATGTTATGTTAACAGCAGCTTTACACTTACAGATTGGTGGTGAGCACACAGAAATGAACAAGGTTTGCAAACTACTTCCCTTTATCCTGCACAAGGGTCAGGCCATCACTGTCACTGAGCCAGTCAACCCAGCTGCATTTATTCCTAGTAAGTGGCTTTGTGAATCTCCATAGTTAGACATGCAGGCGTCAGTAAAATTGCTTAACGGGTATGAACAAGGAGGATATGACCAGAATGCATAGAATAACTAATACCAAGTTTCAAAACACAACAGTAAGCTGTGCATGAAGGTGAAAGGTATATTTTCATGTTGTGTGTACTTAAACTTTTACAAGTAACATTATCTAGCCACATGCAGTAAGTGAATCCAAATCCCAGATACAATCCTTGATACATTTATTATTATACAGTTCCCTTAAGTGTATATGATTTATTTAAACAGTCATCTTTTTTATTATCCTGTCCAAAGATTTTCTTTTTACATAATTTTTTGAAAGTGTGCACAACTGATCTAATAAATTCCATTACTTTACTCCAAATGGCCATGCTGCTCTAATTTGTCCAGAATAAAAGGAGGCAGACTTTCCATGTCACATATGTTATCAGAGATCCAACGAACATAATTTTGATCAAGTTCAAAGAACCATGGAATCCATGCCATATCCAATATTATATCTGGTCTGAAATCACAATCAAGAACAAATAATACCACCCAAACCATTACTAAAGATGTTATTGAAGATAAAATATGTAATAAATACAACTCATTATCAGTGCCTGTATTTTTCGGTAACAGTATTGAACATCTTTATATTAACGTAAACTAACCTAATTTATACCATATTTTTTTTTATAAGAGATTCAGAAAATAAGAAAAAGTTACATTATATGTTTTAATTTATTTTTATCCTTTTGTAGACCACTGAGGAATGGGCCATGGACCACAGTTCAAGGATCTTTGAACTAGAGCTATCCAGATTGTCCCCTAAATATATTCCATATTGCTATTTCAATATGAACATCATCAAACATGATGACATACTTGTATTTGAGGTCAGCTCTTTTAAGTGTTCTTCACTATAGCATACAGTGGAACATCCATGAACGTTACTGGAATTTGGCCAGAGTTGAGGACCTCTGTGGCTTGGCACTGCACGTCCATGTCATGCTTGACTATGACAGCCATCACCACCTTCTAAAAGAGTGGCAAGAGTTGTGTAAGAGTTGCTTACAGATCATCCAAGAGGGGTAATCTTACAGAGATGCATGTTAGGCTGACCATGCTATGTTGTCTTCCTTTTCTAGATCCTTCTTGATGATTTCAGATGTCTGCTCCAACCAGTGCTTTTCGTACATCCTAGGCCCTTCTAGGTCTCCTTCCATTGGATTCATATCGTTTACAGGCCTTAACACAGCTACTGTGGCTTGTTTGAGGGCAACAGCTGGCACAGTGGGAAAGCAGTCATATGAAGAGTGACTTCTCTGTCTGCAGAAGGCATTGTTATTTCATCATGGCAGTGTGCTATGTTTGACATGGTGGATGAATGAAACAGGCTAATACATGCACCATGGAAGGAACTTTGGTCATAGTATTAAAAGAATTTTGGTCCAAGTTGTCCAATGTACCCACAGTTAAGATACCATGATGTAGCAGAGGATAAACACCTTTCTAAGTATGCTGACAAACAGCAGTTGCTAAGTTATTCCCAGGCAGCAATTGGATTTGTCATAGCTGGCACTGAAACCCAGGTCATAGAGCTGTGTGATCAGCTTCTTTAACCCTGTCTGTGTACGAACATTCAGTTCAGTATACCAAGGCAGTGGTTGTTCAAGGAGTTTCGAGACTTGGTAGCTGTGGTCACCTTTTTCTTATAATTGGAGAGGATGGTCTCGGAGATGGTGAGGCATTTTTTTTTAATCTGTTGAAACTTGCTGCTTTAGATCAGGTCCGTCCAGCAGCATATCTATCTGTCTCTGAAGCCAATTCCCTCTGGAAACTTCCCTTTCCTTACATGCCTCCGTCGCGTACACCATTCCGTGTATTCTTCCACCACTTCTCTCCCTTCAGTACTCTTCCACTCTACTTCCCCATGTTTCAGATGGTCTTCCTCTCACACCAACCCCTTTAATCTTATTGTCATAGACATGAGCGTCTTCAGAGTAGTAGGCAGGGAATTTTGTAATATTCTAGAAGCAATCATACAGTGCTTGACATAGAAATGATATATGAATTTGCAATAATCCAGTGTTTTAGATTAAAAAATAATATTGTGTAAAATTATTTTCACTCTGGTGATATCTGTTTGCTTACACGTAGATTGACTTTTTGTATCCACGGGCTGAGCTTAATAAAGAATATAGCCAAAGACATCAAGGATTGTTCATTAGATCACATCACATCAGTAGCTAGTACTTGGTAGGCAGCCAATGACCAGGGAGTTATATTACCAGTACTACCCGCCTGGTTATCAGGAGGCTTAGAGATGGCTGTGTAGTGAGCCAGCACTTCTCTGACCCAGGTAGCCGTCTTTTCTTTCTGCCTAACCCACATGTGGACTACTAGCATTCTGTCCACAATTATACAATCTCTCCTTATACACAATGCTTGACAACACTTAACTCACATAGTTCATTCTTCGTAACTAGATTTTACTGTGGTGAGCACTATGCGCAAGCCCTGCGTTTTGACAAAATGGTTAGAGCAATAGATAGAAGTAGAAGGTAGGAATATTAGGGAGGAGCATTAAGTAGACATATTCAGTAGGAACGTTAGGTAGGAACCTCTGCAAACACTGCGTTAGAGTTGCCTTCTGCTAGTGGCCTGGTAAGGGTGAGGCACTAAAGACTAAGAAGCAGCAATGGAGTTCACTAGTTATAGTTCCAGGTGGTAACAGGTGTTAGAAATACAGATAGACAGATACATACATACATCTCTATAATTACTGGTGTGATAATTATATTTTCATTAGTTTCATTCTTTAACTGAAATATGATAATTCATACATTACAGAAAATGGTTCTTACTGGACTTATGATGGATCCCTCACTACCCCACCATGCTATGAGTCTGTCACTTGGATTGTTATGAAAAGCCTATTGAAGTGTCACAGAAACAGCTGGATATTTTCAGGTTTGTATGTGGTTGTTTTAAACATACACCAATCTTGACTTTTGCAGTCATATCTTTAACCTGACTGAGCTTGAAGGTGTTCTTAGTCTTATGCTTATGTAAAAGTAAAAAAGTTAATATCGAAAGTGTATAATTTGGCATCCGTGAAATCTCCACATGGACACATGTAAAAAACAACTCTATATTGGCTTACTTGGAGTTTGTATTGAAAATTAATTTTGATTTAAGGATGGATAAATTCAGGAAGAATTAGGGTTACCTGTGCAAATGAAGCAAGCAGTATGAGAAGAGGAAAAAAAGAGGAGCTAGAGAATATACAGATTATTAGTCGGTGATGAATGGTGAATGTTGTAGACTGTTATAGCTGAACTCTCTCTCAGACGAAAAAGAGAACCATCAGTGGGACGAAAGGAAATGCTGTGTAGAAACCACTATCTTACAGCAATCTGATGCTGTATTTAGGTTCTATTAGACAACAGGAATTATTACACTCACAGATGTGGCTCTTTTATTAACTGTGCTTTGTCTGTTCCCATTTTAGGTCTATGAAGTCCTATCATCCATGTGAGGGCTGTCCCAAAGATGAATTAGCAGGTGCACTTGTTGAAAACTACAGACCACCTTGCCCCCTTTGTGACAGAGTTGTTAGGGTCTTCAGTGATACAATGGAGGAAGAATAAATCATAGAATTTTCATTATTTCTGGAAGAAAAAAGGTTTCATTATGTAAAATGGGTAAGTGAAGACTAAGGTACTGACTGCAATATGTGAACTTTGTTTTAGAGGGGCTTTAGAGAACACTGTGAAGGACTATCAAAGTATTGTTCAAGAATGAATATCTAATGAATATCTGTTGGGACTTTCTATGGGCTTTGAAATTTTGTTTCTTTACCTAAAGGTAGATTTTACCTGGATAACTTAAATCCTAATAAAAGGTTTTTTTTTGGAAGTGATGATGTTAGTTGCAAGAATATTATGAACAAATGATGAGAACTTAGTATTGTACTTTGAAACATATACTCTTCTTTTTAGTTTTGCATGTCTAGAAAAAATTCTAGGATGTTTAGCACGCTCACATACTCTTGTACAGAAGCCCATTGTAGTAGAATAAGGATTTTAGGTTCATGCATGTTTGTAGTTTTAATGCACTGATGGTAATTTAATACACAGAAAACTTTGCTGAATTGCATGATGATAGAAAGACAGTAGGTTTTCCCATAAAAGACAATAGACAATCCTTCACTTTGGGAAGGGCCTTCCAGTCTGTTGAAACAAGTTGTTAGTCTAGTTGTCTTCCTGATGAAATTGTTGGATGCCAAATGCTGTTAAATAAAATATGTTAAGATTGCTCCCTAAACAAGCGTAAAAACTTAAGGATAAACACATAAAGATATCTTCTACTCATTATGCATTGTCTACTCACAGTCTTTGGGTACTGAGATGCAGGAAGCACACACATTGCTTACAATAGTTCAGTTCCAATACCATGGATCAAGTATTGTGACTTGCTTTAAATTGTTACACTTTCACTGTGTTGGGCCATGGTATCATTTACTTTTAAGATATTACATTAGATAAAAGTCAGAAATATAGATAGCAATTATGAATTGACATTTGAGAAATATTGATAACATTACTATAGTGACCCAACAGACTTAAGATTGGATGTCTTGTAGTAACAGGTATCTCTGTTATACATTACATACAAGGAATATTCATCTACATTACTTGTATTATGGATCTGCAATTCATTTGTTTCCTTCTTAAAAAGAATTACCAAAATATGACAAATATTTGTATAAATTTTATCATACATCATCATCTCCCAGATATGATAAACTTGTGGGTTGATTTAGTGTTTCTGGCAAGTAAAGGCATTTCACTGGTCTGTCTATTTGAATTAAGTCAGTGCTTAGGTAATTTATACTTTGAAGAACCTAAAACCTAACCTCAGTAACCTGTTTCCACCATGCATAGCTAGAGAAAGCAGTGGTTTGAATTACCAGGTATAGTTATGGATGAAATTAATTATACCATGATTCAACAGGTTTAGATTACTAAACTAGTCAATAGGTTGCCTATTTTACAAAAAAAAAGGGATTACAGTAAAGTGTATTGATATCACTAGGTGCATCCACAGGAAACAGACTAATGAAGGTGTTTTTTATGCTCATTCATTACTTAATCAGGCACAGCACTTACCTACCCACATAGTGATCATGAAGTGGTTGTAATGGCCCCAGACATCATCACAAGAGTTTGACTGATTAGCTTGCAAATTGATTCTTGAAGGGATTACAATATGCAATAAAAAAAGAAAGTGACCTTAATTAATGTGTGCTGTGTTTCTTACCTGTTTAACAATAAAATAAAGCTAAATATTCATGCTTTATTTCTCCTCCAAGTTATTAATGTTTTGGAACAGCACTCACCATATTTATGAACATACTCTTGATTCTCTTGTGAAAGCCTAAAAGACTGTGAATAGACTATATGAAGAATTTAGTTGTGCTCGTTTCTGTGTGTTGCTGTATGGTTAGCAGAGTTATTGATTTTAAATTTTTGACATACATTTTTCCGTTATTAAATAAATGAAACACTGGTCTCCATTGTTTATGATGAATTCGCAAGAGCTGAATTTGCACATACATGACTTACCTTTTGCTACCCAAAACTTTTTTCATACCCAGCTAAATTTGCACTTGACCCTTTCGTTTCACCATATGTAATACGATACGCAATGCCACCATTGTGGCCATGTTCAATACGATACGCTGTGCCAACATTGAGTCTAAACCTTTGCATTCATATTTGAATTCCCAGCTGATATGTGATTCCACATCCTTTCCATAGACGTCACAAGGAATCTAATAACACAATTGGAAAAAATATCACGCATCACAGACACCCTTAAATGACTAAAGAAAGTGTTACTGTATAATAATTCCAGAAAGCATGATGATGATTGGAGTCACCACTGTAAACAGTTTTATAGTAATAGAAACAATTTCTCTTGTGCTTTTGTTTATATTTTTGATGAAAATAAGTTTATTTTTCATGTATTCGTGTAAATAATGTCCTGTCTGTTTAGATGATAAATAAATATGAAAATGATACATATATAAAAAATACATGAAACCTGTAAAAAGATATGTAAATGTAATGTATGGGATGTGTGAAATCACACCTTGTGAAAAAATGATAAAGTGCAATGTGTTTAAATGTATGTGAAATGGAATTACTTCTAAAAAACATTTATCATATAATTTCATAAATAATGAGGATCGATATCACCACCAGGGCTTACCATTTATCAGTGTAACACCCTCCCATGCCAATATGGAGGAAAGTATACTACTTTTTTCAGTTATTTTCGTCAGTGATATGTATAATACACTGCAGAGATTCTAAAGGGGGATTTTTTTCTCATAGAGGAAAGAATGAGCCATGGAAGGGTTAAGCAGTTTTGCAGACATGTTTGAAAAGATTAAGCATTTATTTTACACTTGGCTGAAAGAGATGAAATACTTTAAGGGTCTGTCAAAATATTGAAAAATGATATGGTAAGCATGATGAACATTGTTAACAATAATACAGTGATGAATTGAACATAAACAGTGTGGCTAAGATAAGTTAGAAGGAAATGTACTTGTAGCTGTGGCTGTTTTTAAAGGAAAGCTTCTTTACATAGACTACTTGTTTAAGTAGTTTGAGTAATGTGTTAGAAATGTACTGCAAAAAATAGCATAAAAATATTCAACATGTTTTAATTTCTGAGATCATAGGGGCTAGGGGAGGAAGAATACTGCCCCCATATCCTCTACATGTAGAAGGTGACTAAGATGGGTGGGAGTGTGGTCTGGAAGTCCTTCCCTCGTATTACTTTCCAAAAGAAGGAACGGAGCAAGGAGCCAAGCAAGAGTTTTTCTTCGAAGGCTTAGGTGTCTGTTCTTGATGCTACTTCACTCATGCGGGAAGTGATGAACATGTATGAAATAAGAATAGGATAGAAAAATTAGAAAATAATGAAAACTTAATAAGCAGCATTGACCCTTGACAATAAGTAAGCATCAGAAATCAACCATATCATGAAATGTTACTTGTTTAAATATTGTGAAGTGGAAAATTATTTTATTGAATATTGTTGACGACTTGGAAAATCCAAAACTCTTCCATAGATCCAGAAGCAAATTGTAAATTTGAAAATTTACCTCTGTGTTGTATGTACATTATATATGACTGGAATGACTGGGAAAATGAGTTAAGAAATAGCTGGTAGCTTGCCACAAACACATTATGCTGAAGTAAAGTTTAGGGAAGAAATCAGTAGAATTTTAAATCAGCTAGATGAAACAGTAAGGAATTCAGAATTTGAATACGAGGAACAAAAGTATTGTTATATGTAGGTGGCTGTTGATTTATATAAATGGCCATTCATAGTAATTGATTGCTAATTTTGTTGTGAACATTTTCTCTACAAATGAAAAAGAAGATACATACTTTTATTACACAGGAATCCAGCAAATGGAGAGGATGATACTCGTTTATTGAAAAGTTCAAGAAGTGAACCCCTCAAAGAAATTTAGGCCAACAAAATATGATGTGTACTTTTATAAAAACATCACTTTACTGGTGAGAACCAATGAGACTTACACAAGTTTATGTAAGAGCTCCCCGAGAACCAAAACCCACATGCAGTTCAAGAATATGAAACAAGGTTTTAAATCAGTCTATGAGAGGACTTAAATCCCATTTTCTGCAAAATCAGGGATAAACCCTGGCATCCACTCACTGCATAATATACCACCATTTCATGAAACAAAAGAAACACTAACTTCAAGTACTTTTTTTCTTTTACACTGAATTGTACAGTTCCTTTCAGAAATGTCTTATCTAACTTATGCACCCAAAAACCGTTATACTAACAGAAACTGTGAAGATATCAGGGAGAACTTATTTCTGGTCAAGCTGACCAAACCACTAGCATAGGAGGCCCATGTCGTAATGCATGTTGCTAGTGGCTTATCACCTGTGCTTGAAAGTGTTAACAAACCAAATACCCTCAGAACTAACACTGGCATCAGTTTTGGATAAGAACAAGAATTCCTCAGTATCATGTATAAACAATTCATCCATTTCACTCTAAACTACACCTTCTTGCCTGATCACATCTTTCAAGAGCAAACATAAAACTACACACCACACGGAACAATCCAACCTGAACATACTGAGCACCAAATAATATGCAACAGCATTAGACCCCTCCTGCCTGAACTACTCCCCAACCAACCATCAACCCCACCCCCCATGTAGAAACAAAGAGGTCACTGTTGCATCTCACTTCAACAGGTTATACTTACAAATCCTCCCTTCCCCCAAAAAAAGCACTGACAAAACACATTCATATCACCAGCATGAAGCAACAATATATCTCACTGAGACAGTTCCCTTTCCAAACAATTCTTAACAATTTTCCAAGGGAAGTACCCCCTATCAGGACATATTTTTTCATCTGATTAGTTGCAGAAACAGGTTATCCACTTCATACCTCATTCAGAGTCCTCATCTGCTGTGCTGTATACAAGCAAAAAAGTGAAGAAAAGCTAAACCCTTTACCTTCTTTTCTAATACTAAAGCCAAAGCTGATTTAATACCATGATCAAAACTCCATTTTCATACCTATTACATGAACTGAAAATTACTAGCATAAGATATCAGTCACCTCTGAGATCTAGTAATTCTGGAACCATTTAAGAAATTGGGACTTTAGAGCCACATGCCTTTAGTAGAATAAGTATCATCAGCATGGTCTCTCTACATGAACCTGCTTGAGAAGGTCCAATGGAAGCTGAGTAAGAGGAGAGTCAGGAAGGACATTAGGTAACACTTCTGTCACTCACAAAGTTTTTAACATGTGGAACTAGCTAATCATAAGAGGAGTACATGCTAAGAGTATTGAGAAAAAAAAATATTGATAATTGTATGAAGTTATGAGATTT
>JAUTYZ010315646.1:0-15960 GCA_032273725.1 Panulirus interruptus | reverse complement strand
GATACTGCGACGACGCAGTGGGTATAATTCTCACCACCGACAGCACGAGTCTTACACTGTATGGATAGCCTTCTTTCCTCGTCGTCTCCCTGGTGTTGGACCCCAAGTCTCACGGAGGCGATAAACTCGAAAATGGAAGCAAATTACCATCATTAAGAAAATGTAATCCGGTAGATTAATGACGTGGCCACGGGACAGCCATTAGCCTGAAGGGGACGTCATCACTCGAGGAGCTCAGCCAGTCGGAATGTCGCATCTCCCCCAATCATCTGTGCGCCGAAGACCTTACGAAAGACCACAATCAGGGACGTATAAGTCCCGGTGCATGAGGGAAGGGGGAACGGATTTCAGCCCTGGCTCCTTGGTATGTCGAGGTTGTCCGCGTCTGTCTGGAGTGACTGTCTGGTCGTTTTTCTACATAGATTCATCTGTCTGCATTGTTTTTGATTATGTCTCTGTCAGCCCCCTGTCTCCACCTCTTTAAAAGTTTTGTAAATGAGAGGAAAAATGTTCTCTTCTCCTTTCTTTCTTCTCTCTCTCTCTCCAGTTTTCTCGGTCTTTTTCCAGCCCAGCCCGTGGCGACCCCCTGACCATAGCTGTACCTTCGGGGGAGAGGAGGAGGCCGCGCGCCCCCCTCCGCTCACACATTACCATAGGTGAGCGGCTCCTCAGCCCCGTCGCCCAGCCGTCACCTCGTCATCACCAACCACACATTATTATCATACGAGAATATCGCCCCGCCTTAACACCATTAATCAAGCGCCCCTCGGATTCAGAAACCCGGGGAAAACGCTCCACAGTCTCGCTCCCAAAATCCAGAGGTGACAGAAGTCCCGAGGGGTCTTAAAATATGATGTGCCGGTGGCCACATGGTAATTACAGGCGTGTGTGTGTGTGTGTGTGTGTGTGGGGCCAACACGACGTGGCTGTGAGGAATCGGGTCTGTCTGACGTCCGGTGTGTAGCGGGATGAAGGAAGAAATCTAGCGGTCGGAGAGCGCCGCCCTCCCGCGTGATATTACAAGTCAGCTGGAGGAGGGAGGAGGAGGAGGAGGAGGAGGATGTATATAGCCTTTCTTGAACAAGGGGGAGTGGCTGCTGCTGCTGCCCCCGCCTGACTTACCTCCATATGTCATCTGAGAAGAAAGGGAAGCCAGAGGAACTATTGATATTAATCTTTAGGGAGCATTAGCGCCGTAGCTTCGATCTGAGACGGCTTAAGGCGATGTCCAGTCTGGCGGGTGTTGGCTCTCGTCTTTCTCGTCTCTGTCGCGAGTCCGTAACTCCCGCTGATGCTGCCGGACACACACACACACACACACACACACACGTCAGTAGCACCAGCTGACGCACCTCTCGCTAGGTAGTTACCTGAGGGTGGGCTGGCTCCGCCGCGGCTCCGCTCACGGCCACCACATGCCGTATTTATATACATATAAATTAATTCTTTTTCGTACTTGTTCGCTGTTTCACGCTTTAGCGAGGTAGCACCAGGAACAGGCGATATAATGGCCTCAATCGCTCACATCCACACTCTGTCTGTCATGTATAACGCACCATTGTGCATTACACTCACTCACACACACACACACACACACACACACAGTATATCCAGGTCCTGTTCTCTTGGTTTCATACCTTGGGTAAAAACACACACGAGATATTTTTTTGCACTCATTCAATCGTAGGGTAAGTACTCCTGGTTAAAGTACTCGTAAGTAATTACTCGTAGGTAGGTACTCATAAGTACTCTACACCTTCGCTTTGCCCCTTTCCATTTCGTACGAACACCTACTGAGTATTTCTATTCGTGTGAGTTAAGCCAAACTTTGTTGCCAGGTAGGAGCAAGTGTGAGCAATTACCCAACCCGCCAGCACTGATGAAGTTCTTTCGCTGTGCATCTAAAGAGAGAGAGAGAGAGAAAAAAAGAAAATATCATCCGGAAGAAGTTATTTATTCTAAGTTTGGCTCTGCCTTAAGGCAATTCATACATTTCTTATTGCTTGGAGTGGAGGGGAGGTGTTTTCCACGATTTGTAATAAACTGTATGAACAGCGTTGAGATATATCTATTAAAAAGATACTCTGCAGACCATATCTTGTGGTATCCTGCACGCACCTCTCAGCAGCGTCCTCCATTAACAAAAATCCCGTTTTCTTCCAAGACCAGATTTTCCCATCCACGATCACGTTGAATCATTACTACTCCTGCATTTAGTCTCACACTGCTGCAGTTCCCTGGCTGGCCTGCACCGCCCTACAGCCCTAGGCGTCCTTGGTGATCGGTGAGGCTGGCCTAAGTGGGCGCCTAAATTACAGGGTTAGGGTAAACCCTTCATTACGTCTAGGCCTATGGCCGCTTCAGTTCCCCTGACTCGCTTAGCGAGGCTGCAGTTATGTCCAACAGATGCCTTTGAATGCACGATTCGGTCTCCTCACATACTGGTGAGTTTGAGGTTTGTCTGGATAGCGGGGTGTGTAGCGGAAATGATGCGTGTGGCGACGTTGAAGGAAGGCGTGTAGGAGTGGGTAGTTGTGTAGTTGAGTGTAGTTGTGGTGGCGTGGGCAGGGGTCGGAGACGTGGGGAGGTGATTATGGGGGTGTGGGTCCTAAGTAAACACTGATTACCCACCCAGTCATTAGGCAAATGTGACGATCTAGAGGACCTTGCCTCTTTTATCTTTTCTGAAAATTCCCCAGAATGTTTCTGAGACATTTGTAGGTGACGAACAAGAAATCAAATAAGAAAAGAAAGACCCACACACACACACACGACAGACGCACACAGAACACAAACATATTGACACACAAAAGGACCAGGTGCCGAGCGACCATTACGCCATCTGAAATTCCATGACGTTGAAGTCACTCATCTTCCCGAAATCTTCAAATTCGTCCCTGACACCGAGGCATCCGAGGAACCCCACGGAGGAGGCTGGGGTATAGGCCAGGCGAGGGAACAAGGCCTGAGGGCCAGCCAGGTACTGCCCCGCGGGGCGCCCCGGCAGGTACCTGGCTCGCTACATCATAACCCATCATAATCCCAAGGTCCCACGGCCGCCACCCTGCTGGTCACCTCTAGACCTGAGACACATGAAAGACGCATTCTCTTGCTTCCAGTACGTATTTCCAATTCCAGCACTCGTCACTCCAGTAATGACGAAATGCTCGCTCTTTTCACGTTATATTCACCGCTGTCGCTGGTTGAAACGGGGAAGTATAATCACACGGTAACGAGGGAGTGACGGGATGAATTCGTCTGTCGGTGGGGTGAAGCCAGAGTCAGTATGGAAGAACAGGGCAAGGCCGCCTCAGGGGTAGGCCTGTTCCGTCCTGGTTCACGGGGCCGCAGTGGCTGGTCGTGGTGGTTGTGGTTGAGGCCGTGATGGATTGAGGAGGGACTCTGGGCGCGGTGACCCAAAGCCAGCGAGGTCAGATGGAGGCCTTTGTTGAGGCTGGGGCTGTGGCTGCGGTCCTGGCCTTAGGGCTGGAGGTGTCTGGAAGAAAATACTGTGTTAAACTGCCGCTTTATGTGCGAGAAAATTATGCAAATTTCTCATCACTAGACCCACCCATGAACACCTTCCCTTATGTTTTTATCTTCCTGCCCATCTTCAGTTATCACTGTAACGGAAAGGAATTCACAATATATGTCTCATTCATAAAAATGTTACCCACTGCTCGCTGCACAAAATACAGCGCTTCATGAAACACAATTATATCTCTCAAGAAGGCGATTCCAATCTATGCAAGTATCCCTATTAAACATTTCGTTTTCTGAAATTCTGAAGTGAAGTTTTCTTCGGTTCACTGACATGGGGGGACTTATATGAAATTAGCATTCTCTAACTCCCATGTTGTAGATAAGGGTGCGTTAGGTACGGACAGAATATAATCAGCTGTACCTTAAAGAATTTCAGTTATACACACGAGTCCAAATCTCTAAATATACAGTGTCTGACGAGGCTTAGAATGTTGGAGAACTGTGAGGGGCTTCCTGATAGTTCTCAGACCGGGTTGATGCTCGAGTGATCTTTTCCATCTTGCCTCGTTACTACAGGTGGAGGGAGGGTAACATATTTCAAGATGTACTAATAATCATGTCTCACTCGTTAATAGATACCTATATCATCATTACAGGAACATGTCAGTGTCATTTCCTGCCGTCTTCTTTACACCTCAACAGTGTCCTGTCGCACTCTCCCTCCTAATCCCCTTGCTTTATCTTACACGTCCATTCCTCCACCTACCCACCTTCCTCTCTATACATTATCATCACATCGTCACCTATCGCCCATTTTCTCATTTAACCACTTATCACCATCCATCTCTCTCCATTCTTCTTGCTTTAGCTTCGCTTCCTCACTCCCTCATCCCCTCTCGGTCAGCTTCCCTCCCGCTTCCCTCATCCTCGTCCATAATCTTCCCTTCCGCCTCACCGCTCACCCTCCCTACCTTCCCTCCTGCCCTCATCAGTTTCCTTCCTGCATCCATCACCCATCTCGTCACCTTCCCTTCTGCCTCTCTCACCTTCCTCCCCTATCACCTTTCCCCCTCCCCCCCGGCCAGCAACTCACGGGTCTGATGGGTGGTGGTGGCGGTGGAGCGAGGGCGAGGAGCTGCTGCTGCGGCGGTTGCGGCTGCGGCCTGAACACCTGCGGCGGCACGGGGGGCGGCGGCCGCTGGTTCTGCCGGAGTAAGTGGGAGTTAGGCCAATGCAGAGGTAGGGGACACGGAGTAAGAGGGATTGAAAGCCGGGAAAGGGATAGGTGGTGGGAAAGATACGTGGAAGGGTCCAGGTACGGGGAGAGCTGGTGGAAAGGAATGGGAGAGAAGAAACAGGGAGGGAGGGAAGCTGCGTGAGTCAAAGCCATGGGGGACGGCGGACTCCGAGTCTTGGGTCTGGTAGAACCTGGACGGGCAGGTAGGAAAGTGAGGGTCTGGGGCTGGTAGAGTGAGGGTCTAGGGTAGTGGAGATTGTGAGGTGTGAGGGGAGGAGGACGACAATGTCTGGGGCCAGGGGGGATGGAGGAGAACCTGGAGCGTAGATAGTGAGGAAAAGAAGGCTGACCCGGGAGACTAGCTGGCAGGGGTGTGTGGCCCAGGAGACCGGGAGTGGCTCTGGTGGGGTCTGTTGGGTGGGGGACTGTGGCCAGACCACGGAGTGGGGGCTCTGGAAACTGGGGATAGAGGAAGCAATGAAGGGGGTCTGAGTGACGAGGTTGGGGGGTCGTGAGAAAGACATTATTAAGGAGTGGGGTTCAGGGCATGAGAGAAAGATACTGGTAGATACTCCAGCTGATGCAGATGCATCTCTAATACTAAAACACTATCTAAATTCTATCTACTTACTCAACTGCAAGAAAAAGTTTAAAAAAAACAATACTACTGGTCAAAAGAAACTATTCCTGTCAAACTAATCATTGGTAGTAAGATATGATTTAAGGTGATATTTTAAAAGAACTACAAGCAAAGGCGTGTATCAGTTTATATTCTGAGAAGTAAGGATTATACTCAAAAATTTATCATGTAGGAAGACATTATGCATCTTATTCACGAGAAGAAACAAGTGAGCCCCGTAGGGAAGCGCAGTTGTTAGGTGACAGGTGTTGACAGTAATCTCAAGAGGCCACAGGTGTCAACTGATTAAAGAGAAGGATGAAGCTGTATACGACTGACGGGCCGTGGACAGCCACAGGCCTACTACCGTGCCATTAGAAGCTTCCGTTATCCAGTGATGAATTGCTTTCATGTGACACACGACCAGACAGACCCTGGTGGTCTGTCTCACACACACACACACACACACACACACACACACACAAAACCACTCAGCGTAACGTGAGAAACATTTGTACTATACATTTCTTTTCCCTTTCAGACCAACATTCGCTTTATCCTCACTCTTCATTTTTTGTTCTCTCTTGTGTAACGTCATCAAATGTTTTCTGATGACTCCCGGAGACAAGGCCGATGGTACAGGTGAAATCCTTGGTATCATACAGTAGTTCTATACCACAGCTGAACAGATCCACAGCTATTACCTAACCCCTCCATCCTATTGAACAACAAAGCAAGGAGAACCTTTCACTGCCTAGACACTTGATGTCTTCTTAGATAATCCTAAACATACCAGTCCACAGACACTTGCAAGGACACAGACAGGAAGAATGAGTGAACGATGAGGGAACAAGAGAGATAACCTCGGTTTAGGAAACCTGAATAGCTAGTGTGAAGCTGAAGTTAAACAGGAGTAATATCAGTGTCAGCACCTGTAGCCCAGTACTTCAGGCTGATAATGACGGAGAGAGAGGATGGCCACGCGTGGCATGGCTGTCAGTAACTATAATGGCAAAGTAGTTCAGAGCCCTCCATAGTCACACCGCAAAGCACCTTCATTTACCATATGATATTGTTCTGCTGCTGCAAGTACTGCTTATTCCTCCCCCTTCGGGACCAATGTTCAATATCATATTTTTCTTTATTCTGTCCCTACCTTTAAGATCGATGTGACAATGAAACTCCCTCCTATTATACCGCAACTGTCCGAGCCTAGATGCTCGACTCAATGCTCCCCAACCTATCACCACCACACTCTTCCAACCCAGTAAATACAAACATCATCCTCTCTCTGACGTCTTATTCCTTCCACCTTTCGTCAGCGGAGGTCTCTCCTCTGCATATGTCTTCCCTTCTCTGGAAAAAGTTGCACCTTTTTATAAAGTGACATCTCCAATCATATTATCTTCCCTAAAGAGCAAGGTAAGTTCTACTTGTGTTTAGGGCAGTGACAGCACATGGAGTAAGCCATGTGGTTCACCTCGCCATCATAGGCTGCACCTGTGAAGAGGAAACTCTAAGCCAGGCTACAGGTGTAAGTCAGAGACCTAGACATTACGAGAGTAAACAGTCTACCACAGAAGGATCCAGGTGCAAACTACATATCCAATCAGACTACAAGAGAGAACTGCGTACAAAGAGGTTATAGATTTAGACTGGATACACAAACATGTTAGGTTTTACCTGTATACACAGACAGGTTACAGGTTTAAACTGTATACACAGACAGGTTATAGGTTTAAAGTGGATACACAGACAGATTATAGGTTTAACCTGTATACAAAGACAGGTTATAGGTTTAAACTGTATACACAGGCAAATTATAGGTTTAACCTGTATACGAAGATAGATTACGGGTTTAAACTGTATACACGGGCAGTTCATAGGTTTAAACTGTATACACAGACAGGTTACAGGTTTATACTGTATACACAACGGGCTACAGGTGTACACTGTAAATACAGAAGGACTACAGGTTTACGACGCATTTACAGATAAGACACAAGTGTAAACTGTAAACAGAGACAGACTACAGGTGTAAAAATGTATATACAGAGCAGGCTGGCTACTGGAGAAAACTACATCCACAGACAAGCAGCAGAAGTATACTGCATCACAAATTCCAGAACCAACATACATTACCGGTAGGGGCAGCGTCAGGCAGGAGAACGGTCAGGGATTATGAGGTTGCACTGTAAGCACTTCTCAGGCAAATGAATCTATAAAAGAAGGTCTTCTAAATGCCATAGCAGGATAGGGTCATCAGAGGATAGGGTTATCAGAGGATCACTTCATGTAGGGATAAGGTCACGAAGAGAGGTCAAGGGTAGAATGAGACCACAAGCCAATAGTAACTTTAGTAGATTTGATACTCTGTGACGCAGTTGTTGTGACCTCATGGCAAGGCACGAGTGGGTATGTCTGTAATCCAAAGTTGGTACAGACAAAGGAAACTTTGTTGTTGGAAACTCATTACACTCCAGGTAAAAAATTACTGACAGTCGCAGGTCAGCCTCACTGGGTCCCAGAACCAAGGGTCGAGAATTCCCCCTCCATGAACCACCCACCACTGACCGTGGGCTGGGCCCTAGAGGTATCAAGAACGAGGGTCAAGGATCCTCGGTCAAAGCCCATTGGTTGAAAATGATGGATAAAGATGCGGGAGCGTATTCAATTGGGTGCAACGCACTGGCGGGTCCTTCAAGTTAATGTGGTGCTCTTTCAATGTGATTGTTCTGTCTGGTATAGTTAAAGACTTATTTCAAAATCTTGATGGATTTTTTTCGATTCTATACCTAAAAGATCTTTCAGGATCTTTTTTTTTTCCTCTGAAAAGCGGATCACTTGTTACAAGTTATTTTGGTTCTAACTTATTTCCAAAAAGTATATTCTGTGCTATTCACAAGCATAATAATGAACATAACTATAAGAAAACTGTAAATTTTCTATTGTTCTTTAGTTGTGTTAACTTTCGTTATTCTGAATATTATGATTTAGAAATTTTGAAACTGAACATTCGAATTTCTGTAAGTGACCAGCACAGACGAGTCCACGAAGAATACTGCACCGAGTGGTTTAAAAATGTTAGATACGTCTACGTAAAGATCTATGAGCCTAGGTACATGGGTTAGGAGTCGCAGGTCAAGATCCATGGGTTAGGAGCTGCAGGTCTATGGGTTATGAGTCGTAGGTTCAGACCAAGTGATCAAGATTCATAATCCAAGAGGAGTGGTGTGAAGATCCGGAAGTGGGGTCATGCGTCGGGAACCCATGGGAAAGAATCGGTCAAGGGTTGTGGGTTTTGAGGCGTAGGTCAGATACCCTCGGGCAAGATGCTGGTCAAAGGCACAGGCCAGTTAGACTCCAATATTTTTTCTTTCCTAACCCGTGACATTATTGGCGATAATCACTGGACGATTACACTGCCTGTCTTGAGCCAATGGTTCCAATGTAGATGCATCGATGGTGACACCTTCTGCAGGTCCGCCTGCGAAATTTTCCATAAAACGTACGTGCATGTTTTGCACCCACGCAGGGTAGGGTACGAAATATAAAACGTCGAAAAGATGATGTAGTGTGTATGGGGCTACTACACATGTCATGGCACCACTGCAGGTCAAACGTGGCTGGAAGCTGGAAAAATGCGTGTCAAGGATCCTCTGTCAACAATCATGGGTCAAGACGGGTGTGCTTGGGGGAAGTGATCGTGGGGGGAGTGTTAGCCAGGCGTTAGTAGCAGAAGGCACAGCGGTAACCTGGGTACTGTAGCGGGGTGTTAGTAACAGGAGGTACCGCTGTAACCTAGGTGCTGCAGCAGGGCGTTTGTAACAGGAGTTACGGTTGTAACCTGGGTACTGTAGCAGGGCATTAGTAACAGGAGGTATAGCTGAAAATTGGCTAGAGAATCGGCGAGTTGGTAACAGGAGGTACAGCTGTAATTTTGGTACTGCAGCGGGACGTTAGTAACAGGAGGCACAACTGTAAAATGGGTACTGCTGTGAGGCCTCAGTAACAGGAGGTACAGCTGTAATCTGGGAACCATAGCTGTGTTAGCAACAGGAGATGCAGTTGTAATCTGGGTACTGTAGCGCAAGGTGTTAATAGCAGGAGGTACAGCTGTAATCTGTGTCCTGTAGCGGGGTGTTAGTGACAAGAAGTATAGTTGTGATCTGTAGCGCTACGGAAGCCGTTCAAGCTTTCTAGATAACTTAAGACAAGTGATGTAGGCAGAGCCAGGCCAGGCAGCACACTACTGGGGCCACAGGGGACGATACACTGTAACATGACAGCAAGTTTATTATACACTGTAATATCAGTGATAAATATATGATACTAAAATATGTAGAACAAGTGTAGTGCTGTATTTTCTTGTACTATTTCCCCATGGGCTAAATTATTCGCAGCTGTGTCAGAGTCGTGAGGAACAGCACGAAGAATGAAGCTGGCTCGCGCTGCCTACATACACTTGACGAACTAACTAAGTCCAAGTACACAGGCGGGTAAATCATTGCACTTGCATGAACAATGATCATGAATCTATCTATCTAGAAGACGCTAGCGAATATGCATCGTTACTGAGAGACTACAGGGAGAGAGAAGCAAACAACTGTATCATCCAACCTCCGGCCTGAATAGCCGACACGGGCGGAGTGGCCTGCGACACAGCACCAGTGTCTGTGGGAGACAAAAACCAGTCATTTATCCCATAACTTGTCTATGCAACCTCTGGCGTAATGTGGATAACACGGTACCTTTACCAGATTATGAACTAGTGTCATTATATGTATCTAATACTAAGCAAATGTAAAGGTGTACCCTGAAGGCTAAGGACTACAGCAAGAAGCTAAGCGGCCGCAACATAACCACGAGCAGTGAGTTTGGACAAAGCTTGACGACAGTGACCACAGCCACACAGTCTCTCTATCAACGTACCAACTCTAGGGAGAATGTGAACAGTGCTCTGTGCAAACACTTAACAAGAATCTAATCTATCGAAACAAACTGATAGACTATGCGTCTTCAGAATTTGCTGAAATATCATATTGAACGATAAGTTGTTGGGTTGCCTCAGCTAACTCAATTACTTATCAGGAAAATTTCTTACTGAGAACACAGGGCTGCATTTCACTGATGTTCTGCCTGAATAGGAATAAAATTTGAGATTATTCATCAAGAGATTTTTTTTTCTATTATGCTAAAGTAAGTTTGTCAAGTTGCAGCGTATATAGCTCATATACCTTGTGTCTTCATGGGTAGAACAATTCTGGCGCACCACTTCCACTTGGAGAAAGCTTTCGATCCATAACTATCTACATTCATTAAGGACATGAGTAAACTCCGAATTATGTCTTTCACATGAAGGGCCAGATATGAAAATACAATTACACCTCTCACCTCGGATTAGAGATGGAAGATGCCATTAAGCTGGAGACCTCATATTCTTATTTTTCATTTGACATATGTGCACTCGTGTACCATCTTGTTTCCCGTATGTAACAGACTGAATCATCCCTACATCATGGAACAGAAATTACTTCTTTAACTCAAAATGCCTGGATCTATCAACATCTATGACGACTATGTAAAAAGTGTTGATGGATCTCTGTTTCCTAGAAGCACCTCGACTGACTTGAGGTTATGTCAACCTGTTCCGCACACAATCAAACACACGCAGTGGCTTTGTGCATATGTTTATATTTGTCAAGAGGCAGTTCATCCAGGATGTCGAACCCCATGACCACGGCCACTTAACCCCTTGAGTACGATAACTTAACCCCTTAAGAATGATGACTTAACCCCTTCAGTACGATGACTGAACCCCTTGGATGCGATGTCTTTATCCACGAGCACGATGACTACTGATCTTACCCAAGGTGTAAGTCAACATATGGGAGGGGCTACGTCGTGGTTCTCAAGGAACTGAACTCTTAAGAGCTCATCCTGGTTCTGCACACCTGCCCATCCGACAAAGGCACTTGTGCCAGAGTCCATCACCACCCACCTGCTGCTGGAAGAACTGGGAGGAAGGCACGAGGATGGGAGGGCGCGGGCGCGGACGCGGGCGTGGGCGGAGCCGCGTACGTCCGAAGAGTGGTCTGAAGGCGCCAAAGATGATCTCGGGCGGTGAAGGCAGCTGGGGGACCCTGAACTGAGCCTGGGCCTCGGATGCGGCCGCCGCCACCACCAGCAGCGTCAACCACACCTGTTGAACCACACAGACACACGCTTAGCAACAAATCATTACACACACAAACAGACAGACAGACTGATTGATAGATACAAAAGGGAGTGATAGATTAAAAAACAGGTCATGAATATAAATTTTGCAAGTACATAACATAAATCAAGATGAGGAATGGTAGAAATAATCTTGTCTGGAAACATCTCCCTCATATATTCATTCGTAAATAGAAATAACTTAGCATACGTATTACAATATCACCAGCGGTACACAGAAGACAACTGTAAAGAGACCGACAGTTTATTTTGGTACAATGAGAAAGTGCAGAGTCATTACAAACTAATATCACAGCGAAAAACACAGTTAATATAAAAATATCTGTGTACCTCAGACTGGCCAGTTATTGCCAACTTTCCAAGTTCAATTAAAGCAAACACAGACATGTATCGTTATTGTGCAGTGATCACCTTCACCTGTGGCAAAATTCACTGATGAAATAAAACAGTTAGTCCACGGGACCTGAACCTTCACCTCACGCAATATAACAATTGTACAACAAAAGATTTGAAGGTAAAGTGCTGGGATCTCTCGTAAACAAACTATTCTCATTGCTGTAAAGGATTTCACTTGGTGATTACGGACAAGAAACACCATACCAGTTGTCCTGGTACCTGGCCAAGTGGTCTGAAACCCTGGCAGCCTTTCGCCTCTCGTGATGTTCATTATTGTCTCTGGACAATCGTCATCCACCAGACCCCAGTCCAGTGCACGTGTGTGCCAAGTGAGTCATGCTGGGGTCGGGACACCTCGCTGACTGACGCAAGTTATATTAGAGATTTACACTAGAAACTGTGGTCTCTGGTGCACCCATGTCATTATCCGCTGAGCATATCACTAAGTATAATACGTAAGGTTGCTAAGAAAAACATTGATAGGAAAAACGTATCCGTTTCTACAATTTCACTGTTAATAAAAGAAATTAAGTACGACGGATTACCATAATGTGTGACAGAAATATCAGTTATCTATATACTGTACCATTCTATGTATCATGAGCCACAAAGAATCTATTGAAATGGTTAGGACATCCAAGAATGAAAACTTAAATTACCCATTTCGATTTTGTACATAATCATCGTTGAATAATTTATTTTACTTTTTGAATTTTTAACATAACAGACACCATCCCTCACCATGATGATATCACAACCACCCTAACCATCAACATCATCACCCTCACCATGAGGGCACCATCACCATCGTCGCCATCATCACCATCACAACATCACCACCATAACCATAGCATCACTATCGCCATTCCTCACCACCACCACCACCACCACCGCCCTCACCTGCTCCTTCACCACTGCCCCCAGACACTGTGGTTTCCGCCTCTGTCAAGTAATTACTCCACAACCACGAACCACCCATTACTGTAGCTTGTTTTAACTTAATATTCTTCCTGTCCAAGTTTCCTCCTCAACTTAGTGTTCTTCCTAGCCAAGTTCCTTTGTTGAACTAATGTTCTTCCTAAGTTACCTCCTCTCTCATCCATCATTACCTTCAAGTTAACCTGATGTTGATCAATATTACTGGTAAATATCGGCTTAAAGCTTTGTGAAAGTATATCACAGTGGTGTACAAAGACACTGTACTAACAGGGAAAGATTCCAATAATTCTGGTAGGTACTCCAATCATTCACGTCTCCATGTACCAATAATAATAATAATAATAATAATAATAATAACAAAAATAATAATGATAATAATAACCAAACTTTGTCTAAAAAAAAGAACCAACATCTACGTTGCCAAAATCATCAACGCTATAAATACTGAGTGGCATTAAATACAATAAAATGTTTTACCGTAAAAGTGGACTCCTGTCGTCTAATATCTTGCTCCGGTGTGCGCGATTCAGTTCATGATCATAAGTCAGATATAAACCGGATGCGCTTCCGGTAGAGAGGAAAGTTACACTTCTATTGACCCTCTGGCTGTCACTACTTATAAAGTATGATGTAAAGGTGGTAGACGAGGAACATATATGTTTGGTAAACCTACCAATGAATAAGTATTCGTCCTAATCCCAAAGTGGCAGGGAGATAAACAAAATCAGTAGTTAAGGTTAAGCTGAACACTCGCGTGTAAGGATCATGTAAGTTATATTCGACTGGTGGGTATGAAAGGACGTTAACAGCCTTAATTACCCATTCAGTCCATAGGTGTAAAGCCGAAATAGCTAAAATCACTCGCGCGACAGAGAACAATCCTCACTTTCAACCTCGGTCCGCAGTAGGTGATACTCCTCCTCATTCTCAATATCGTTCGTGGCTCATTAAACATCCTACCTCAGTCGTACACATCGGGTCGGTATTCCTCCTATGCTGCAGACAGACTCAAGGGACGTGCCCTTCTTGCCGACGCCGCTGTGGCTCCGGCAGTTGCACGGGACATCATTCTTCCGGTTTCCAGCGCACCTGATCGTCAAGTAATGTATATGCTAAGCAACGGCTGTCGGGCAATCTTCCATTCATAGAACCTGCACTTATACAAGGCTGTTTTTACACGCACTCGGTAAGTGCTGTTCTGGAATAGAATTGCACAGCATTTATTATGCAAATTGTCAGAATCATTGACATTTCACACAACCACATCATACATCTCTTTATAATGTATAATATAAATATCATTTCAAGCACCAGAGGAATACCTACATACTATTTTCTACAACATAGACATCTACTTTTTCTTGATTAACAAGCTACTTGACTATTGCTCGTACAATTCAAGACCATTCGGGACCATCTGAGACTATTCAAGACTCCCCCAGAGTTGAACTCGCTGAGCACAAGGGCTCTGTTCTTCAGTAGGAGGGTACAATCCTGAAGCACGACGGTACAGCCCTTGAGCACGACGGTACAACCCTTAAGCACGACGGTACAACCCTTGAGCACGACGGTATGACCTCTGAGCACGACGGTATGACCTTTTTATATGGTGGATTGGCCTCTTGGCATAACCCTTAGGGCCAAATTTAAAACCAGTCCATTGTACGTAAAGGTCATAACATCGTTGCAAAAGGGTTAGATCATAAGAAATAAAAACTACGTTATGTACGTAATCGCAACAAGTTGGGTCTCCTGAATGGCAAGGAAACATATCGTAACTAATGTGCAATTATTGCCCTAAGAACATATTGAAATATGCCGACATGACTTACATCCAGCACAGTGCGCATAGGCCAAGCAGGTAACAGACGACCTACTGGATCATAACGAGGTTACCTTGCTGAATGAATTATCTTTATTCATTTCTATCCAGATAATGAATACTTGCAAGTTGTAAATAATGGTGCAGTCTTCTTGAAATCCAATGATTGTCAGTAATATCAGCAGGCAATTCCTTCTCGCGTTAAATGATCATTATCTATAGAATAATTTCCCTATATCGGCGTGAAATCTTTTCTCACCGTCACCCATTGTTCCCAGTTACAGGACCATTGTGCACCTCTCACAACGTACCTGTATCGATGCTAGTACATTTTTGAGTCAAAAATAATTATATTAATTCACCAGGAAGACCTGGTTTCTGTAGAGAGAATAACTTTAAAGGCCTTGATGGCTTGTTTCTTAGTCCTGGTAGCAGTCTTGCCACCCTGCTTGGAACGCTTAATCTAAGGCCTATCTTTCCCATATGTATTCGAGTGATAACAAGATATCTTAAGATTACTCTAAAAAAGATACTAATAAAAGCCTTCCACATTAATTGCAGAATAATAGAAATAAAAAATAAGATGCTACCTTATCCGTGTCGAATTTTCTTGCCCTGTCTGTGAGGCGTAGCGTGTTAGTGAAGCAATTTACTGTGTATTGGGTGACCGTACCTTCCCCGACTAAGATATATTCCCTCGCAGTCTGGACAAAATTCCTCCATTTGGTCTCTGAAGAGTAAGGGACGGGTGGCCGGTGACGCAATTCTCCTTCCCCACTTCAGGAATGAGGGATAAAAACACAAATGACACGCTAAGAACTGTGAGTGAGCGAACGTGAGGAAACACAGGGAAATATCGCCAGGTCTGTTGTGAGGGCTAGAGACTTTCACTGGGCCGCTGCCAGTTTTTCCTGCCTGCTCACGGTCGTGGCCGCTCACTCACCCGGGTAAAGACTCTCGCATTCATCACAGTGTCGACCATTTGTTAAAATACATCTTCTCTTAACATTCTCTTCCTACAAAGGCGGTGTGAGCAAATATTCAGAAGTTGGAGGTGGTGTTCCTAGGGTATTGTGTGTGTGGTTTACAAGGCTGGTAAACTGGGTTTACATTTTTTTTTCTATGTTAGCTGAGACGGCACGGGCAGCTGAGGCCCTCATCAAGGCCATCCCATTAACGCTATATATATATATACCCTAGCCTGAGCCAGGTACCCATTTTATCGAC
>JAUTYZ010314542.1:0-15961 GCA_032273725.1 Panulirus interruptus | reverse complement strand
GGGCCGTTTTCATAACTGCGTCTTTCCCTACACGTCGAAGCGTTAGAACTCTCTACCCTCTCATGTCTTTCCCAATAACCTTGACCTGGCACATTCTAAATGACAAGTTTTTCGCTTTCTGCAAAATTCGTAAATACTTTCCCTTGTCTTTTCATTTTCCCTTTCATTAACCTCTCTATATTTCAAATAAGGTTCGAGCTTGATGTGGACTTTTTTCCGTGACTGGAACCTCGTAAAAAGCAAAGTAGTAAGCATTAAGCAGTCACCGACTAGGGAGGTTCTACCAGTACTACTCGCCCGAGTATCGAGAGGTTAGTGACGGTTGTGTAGTGAGCCAGCACTTCATTTTCTTCAAAATTTAACTTCGACTCTGATAGTTTTTGTTACCTGTAACACACACACACACACACACACACACACACACACACACACACGTGGGCTGCTGGCATTCAGTCCACAATCATATAGTATTTCAATCTCATGCATAACACTTGACAAAACGTTACTCACACGACTCGTTCTTTATAGCTCTATATTTTCTTGCGGTGAGCACTACGCGCTAGACCTCTTTTAACAAAGTCTCGTCGGTGGTACTCGTTAGTAAGTACTCACTCTGTGGCAGGTGGTAGGCAGCCACTAGCCAGGGAGGGTTTACCAGTACTATCCGCCTCGGTATCGGGAGGGCGAGTTAAGCTGCGCAGTGAGCCAGCACCTCAATGCCTGTCCAAGTCTCACTCCTCTGGCCCAGGTAGTTGTCTCTTCCTTCTGCCTCAACCACACGTGAACGTCTGGCATTTAGTCCACAAACAAACAATCTCTCCATATCACACACAACACTTGACAACACGGAACTCATGCGACTCGTTCTTGGCAGCTCTAGCTAGACTTTCCCGCAGCGAGAGCTACGCCCTAGCCCTGCCTTTTGGAAAGTATACCTGAGTATATTGGAAGGGTTAGCCAGCGCTTCAGTCGTTGTCAACTCTTATTCCTGTGGCCCAGGTAGGTGTCGGTTCTTTCTGCGTCACCCACACAGGGGCGCCTGGCATTTAGTTCAGAGACATACATTCACCCCATCTCACACACATCACTTGACAACGTTTAACTCATACGACACGTTCTTCGTAACCCTAAACTTTTCTGTGGTGAATGCTACGCCTTAGCCCCGATTCCTTGTCGTAAGTAAGTACTCTCTGACTATAATGTAGAGTAGCTGGAGATCTGTATATGATACAGTTGCCGATCTTAGCCTGATATATACCTCGTATGTGTGTATATGTGGCAGTGGCCAACTGTTCCTCAAAAAATTTAAGTGCTACTGAGACAACAAGAACACTGCTCCTTTCATGATGTCGAATGATACGGCTGATTTGAGTTTCTCATGTGATATCTATATAAGTGCGTCGCCTATTCCAAGAAAATCGTAATCATGCGTTAGATGTTCACTGGTTCTAGGAAATATTGGTAGTGTTGACCACTATGATAACATAAGTCTTGAGAGATTTTCTACTTCCAATAAAGGATCTTCCACCTGAGCAATAAAACTGCTCGAAGTACAGTTAAAAAAACAGAGAAATCCATGTGTTATGCAAATATTCACAGTCCCCCAGAATAGTCTCTTCAAACGTTCATATCAAACAATGTTTACCAGGAAGGACTGATGAAAGCCTATCATCCTACAGGAATCATTTCCCCATTTTTTGAAGGAAAAAGTTTTGTACTTTTAAGTAATATGAACTAACCTTTATGATTGTTGTACTCATTGCGAGAGGCCAATTCAGTTCCTGAATGTAGGATGTGGAATTATCTTTTAGTTCACGAATGAAAAAGCATGTCGATCACTATATAGACAAAACTAGGGATAATAATCAATACCTTTTATGTTCACTGAAATCTGTAAAGTTTGTTCTGCATTGCATGACATTCAACTCTACATATGTAGAGTATTTATCAGTGTCAGATGAGAATATTCCAGCTACCCAAATTGCGTATTGCTCATACATCAATTATGCACGTCTCGGCCATATGATGCTGTTCTGCTGCATATCGTAGAGCGTAACAGCTTGGTCCGTCACTGGCTTCTTCCCTGGGCGTGCAAAACCTTACTGAAGAAAAGTTACGGTGCTCGCATGTGTACGTCCAAACCCGTTAAATACACAGTATTCGTAAGATGTGCCCAAGTAATCTGCGATCCTTACTATCTTTCTATTTGTATCCACAAAGAGCATAAAATTAGTTCCCACAGACACGCAGCACACGTAGGGCATTTACGCAACGTGTAAGAAATTCTTGCCTCTTTGTCTTCAGCCACTTAAATCGAGCATTACACATCGACTGACTATTACGTTGTCCTCAGTTATGCAGGAGGGTGGTCAACATATTTCTATTCTTGCATAACTTCGGGTACTTCTCCGTTACCAGTCATCCCACACTCCCTTATTTCAGTTTTTCCACTCCACAATATGTCCCCCAGTCCTTCCCTTTCCTTTCCTGTCGTTCATATACACTCGGCTTCTCATTGTTCCAGCAATTGTTCTCTCCAATTAAAGTTACTCAGTTCCGCGCCATACTCTGACATCCTCGTTTCTCACTCTATTCACTCTTCCAACTTTGCTTTCCTTCCCTTTTCTTTATCAATCTTTACTCCAAGCTTACGTGGAAATCCTCTATATAAGGAAGGGCTGAGCTATTACACGTTTAAAGAAGTTCCATCACATTTGTAGACTCGTATCTTTACATTAGCCAATTGCCAGAATTTCCCTACCTTTCATTATCCTCTTGAGACACCTCACCGTCCACTCTTCCGTCTTCACCAACAATGATTTATAAAGACTTTGTCAACATCCAGCCCATTATATCATATTTCTTACATCAAACACCGCCATATTCCTCTTATTGCCATTCACTTTCGACCACTTTAGCCAGACGCTTGTTAGAATTCCCTCACTATAATTCATAATCCCAGGAACGCGCTGTCAACTCTATTTACATCTCTGCTTTTCAGTCCCATCCATCATTTTCCGGTCTTTCTCTACCAAAATTCATCCATGAAAATATTAAATTGCCAGGGGACATGGCCTAACATCAACCCCATACCATCTGCCACATCCTTATTCTCTGTTGCAACCCGTCATCATCTCCAGCAGCTGCCAGCAACTGACGTACTAAGATTCCCACACGTTCTCTCAGCCATCTCTTTCAACTTCTTGACGTTCATGAATGCTGCTGCATATACATGCATTAGTTTCCCAAAACTTCCTTCAAAATAATTTTTCTAGTAAATATCTATCACCTATGATAATTTCAATTTCCTATAGAAATACTACTTGACATGATTTTTCTCTGACGTTTGATATTTACTTATAGTCTTTACATTAGTTCTTGACCCGTTGCCCTACAGGAAAGGTACATCCATTGCATCCGTCTACTCTTCACAGATATTATATATAAACACTCATACACCACCTAACCACATCATTAATTTAACTCAATGCATATGCATTACCATAATTAATCTCTGCTTTCGTATGTATTACCTCTTTATTCTCCGTCTGCCTTCCCTATCGATCCCCGACGTCCAATCTACCTTTATAGGGATCTGATGTAGATTTAACTGACATTATTAGTTATATGCTGAGTCTATTCCTATCTATTTGTTGCCATTTAGTACTGCCCTCAATTTCCTCATTTGCAATAATGCTTGAAGAGCCTTTCTTGCTTTGCGCTTGTCCCTTCTCATATTCTCATTCCACCATGATGTTCCCATTATACATGATCCCCACTCCCACATAACTCTTATGCTGTATTCACTATACTGTCTTGCTCTTATCTCACATCTTATTCATTCCTCAATATCCTACATTCAGACAGTTATGTAGACTTGCACACTATGTATTGTGATTAAAATATCTTACCTCCTAACCCTACAAATTCTTACGTCTCTCTCTACCTTCCACATTGTTTACTTCCTCATTACCTCAGTGCCACCCTAAGTCATTCTCCATCGTACTATCGAGTCAGAAGATGGACGGAGTGGTAATGAGAACTTTCCCCACTAGAGAAAGAAGGCTGATAATGAAAACATATATACATACAAGCAAATCTGAACACTGCTGCGTTATATGGCCAACAACTAAACAAGAAATTCATAAGCTGGAGAGAATTGAGAAATACCACAAGAAAACTGAGGGAATGGAACACACGAAGGACTAATAGAAGTATACAGTCTAGAAATAACGGAAAGATGTATAGTAATTCAAGCATGGCAGATAAAAGGAAACACCGTACGATATAAAAGAAAAATCACAAATTGGAAGAAACAAAACAGTGACAACTATAAAAAAAAAATATTCAGTGGAATTAATCAAAAAGACACGAAACAAGAATATTCCGGATCCTTGCTAGAAAAATGGATAGACTTTTTAGTGCTATGCTCAACAAATGCTGGAAACATGACAAAAAAAAGTGAATGCTGCATGCCCTACTGTTCTATGTATGTGGCGTAAGAAAACAGTATCGTGAAACAGGCAGGATATGCTGTGAGTGCTGCTGGGTAAGGTTATGGGATATGTGGGAGTTGAGGGCATTATGGTAGTTGGATATGGGATCTAGGGATGAGTCTAGGATGAGGTTAAGGGGTATATGGAGTGTGGATGTGAGAGTATGGGATCGTCATGGTATGGTGGTCGGGGGTATGGGGTCATGCTGATGAAGGTAGGTTATATGGACCAGGTGCTACGAGGTTCAACATTCTGGGGGTAGGCGGTTATGGAGTATGAACTGTAAGTGGTTTATGGGGTTAGAGAGATGGGAGGTATATGGTTAGAAGTTGTGGGTACAGGAAGGTATATGGTGGGGGTATGGGAATGGGATAGTACTGGGTGTGTGGCTCCGGTGGTAGAGAATTATGGTAGAGATATGACTTGTGAGGGTAGGTAGGTAATAGAGTAGGTGGGGTATGATATCCGGGGTATGGGGTAAAGTTATTTGGTAGAGGATACATGGCAGAGGTTAATGGGTAATGGGTATTTTGTAGGGGATAATGAGTTAAGGGGATGTATCTTAAATGGTGGCAAGGGGAAAGTGGTAGGTTATTTCTATCCTGAAAACCTACGGACTTATTTACATTATACATTGCGTCGTACCATCAGTACCATATTTTGGAGGGACCGTGGTACAATGTTAGACTTGAGGCTGTCTACGGTGAAAATATGAAAACTTTTTTGGATTTAAGGCCAATCATCTGCCAGGGTTCATTAAGGATGTTAAAGTCAAATTACATCCATCAACTGATAACTATTTAACACCTTCATGTTACGAATAAGACCCCATGCAGTCGTTCCTAGCAGCAGGAACCAAGATGATGATACAACGAGGACCGAGCAATAACTGAGGTGATGACTTAAAAAGTGACCTTTCGGTATATAGCCTAACACTCGTTGAAACCTGATTAACAAAAAAGTTGATAAATAAGTCATTATGGTACTTACCTTCCGCCGCCCGGTAGGCAAAGGTAGCTTTGTGCAAGCCATCAGCCACAAATGACGAGGCTTTCAGATAATTAATCACTTTTACAAGTTTTCCAAGAAATCACAGACACTGTATGAGTTTCCAAAAGGTTTATAATTGCAATTAAGTCAATTACAGTCACTGTTTTGCAGTTTTTCACTATATTGCTTACGAAACTATATATTGCAGTAATTTCACCACTTTTACAAGTTTTCCATGTAATCACACTATGTTCAGGCACTGTATGAGTTTCTAAATGTTATATCGCATTTAAGCCAATATTTGTCTCCATACTGTTCACCAAACAAAGTAGATCCACCATTTCTTTTTATCAATTCTTGATACTTATAAAGTTATCTGCTGTTCATCAGCACTCTATATAAACTTTTCCACCATTTCAAACAACGAATCATTTACTCATCTGGTATATGAGTGACTATACTCATCGACGTGACAGCTAACATTGCCAAAGTACAGATCACGCTGACTTTACCCAACACAAGACTGGAAGTCGCACTCATTTATTGCATCACCACCTCCTGACCCACTCAAATGAGTTCACAAACACAAATTGTTATTTCTTTGTTCAAAAACACATGCTTGTATCTCTGGGAAAGTAAACGAATATTTCTGATGCTTGTTGCACACACTGATTTGCTATTGCTGAAAACTAATCATTTGCACATTACTAGCGATTTGCTCACATTCTTCCTACCCTAACGGCGGGGTAGTACATTCATCTGTTACACTTTGCAAAAGTTCTGTTTAATAATATGAACACATTAATATTATCGTTCTCTTCTGATAAACTTTTACTGACGAATCATCACGTATTAAAGTAGTATATCACACACCATGTGCACTGTACTGTATGCGATCCACGTCTTACCACCAGCAAGGGTAAGGGAGTACTGGTGGCGTTGACACAATCCCTTGGAGTGGGCAGGGGTAAGGTAGCCTAGCCTAATCACCAGCAGTCTGGCTGGCTGGGTTATTGTTGATAAACTTATGCCAGGTGTCTTAATTTGCTTTTCTAATTCAGGAAGAAAGACGCTTTTTAAGCTTACAATAAATAGTACTTATCAATTACTATGACTGAATTATGCTTATATCACAGGAACCACGAGTGTATACACACCAGCGAACGAGTGGGCGGAGCAACAGTCGTTTGCCTTCCTCACGGCATCGCGGCCGATGGACCTTCCTGACCCTCACACACTGGAACAGTAACAGTGTTGAAGTGTTGAGGAAATTCGTATGTGAAGAAAAAAAGGGGCGAAATCGGACGTGTGGATTGTTGATACGTGTCGATTAAAAAATACACACATTCAGAAAGCGTGATTACTTGTCTCATTTCATATCTTGATATGTAATGCCTTTATGAACAACTCCTGCTGTTACTCTTGATGTGAATGCAGTGAAATGCTATGAAAAATGTCACTGATGATGTTCACTGAATAAACAACCTCATATTAGTGTTGAGTGATCCATTCTGTCCAGCATACTCAATTTCGCTCCAGCCTACCCTAACTCGTGAAACATTTTGTAGAAGATAGTAATGATTACACTTATCAATATAAGCAACGTTGTTGATTATCTGTTGATTAGGTTGTTGGATAGTAAATTTCGATGTAGAACAATCGATCTTCATTCCACATGAATGTGGAGCTTCGACTACACCAACACACAGGATCCAGAGTTAACCTTTGAGAGGATCTTCAAGCTGCGGGTGTCCGTCTGTTGGTCTCTAAGGGTGAAGCAAAACCGATTTTTGCTGCGACATGAAACACTAATTCTACAGTTTGTCTTCTTATTCTACAACTTAGGAAAGGTCAGTTCTGAGCTTCTAACTTTGCTGTATGTGTTTCCTCGCCAATTTCGGTCTGAGTCATGGAAAATGTTGCCCGGCAGCTGTAAATGATGATGACACTACTTATCAACCGCGCGAGACAGGGTGGTATCATTTTCGGCAAGTTGCCCCTTACCGTACCCGTGTCGTTGAACGTGCCTGTCTGTCTGTCTGTCCTTAAACTCCTCCTAAACTATTCGATGGATTTTCACCAAACTTGGCGGTGATGTCTAATGGGATCCTGCAAGTGTCAGTCAAGCTTAAGACATAATGTCCTTACTCATCCTGTACCCTCCTACCCACCCCTTTAGTTACTCCCTTCCCAGCCATGACAGTTCATTTTAAGCGCTGGGATACATCGTAACGAAATTCCGCCTGCAACTGTGAATGGTGCGGGTGAATATCAGGAAAAATGGAGTTAACCCACCCTCCCCTAATCCCTTTACTCCTTCTTGTGACCCTCCCACACTCTTACTTCGCAAGGTTGAGTATGTAGTTTCCTTCCTTCATAGTATTAAGAAAAACTGCACACTTGCTTAACTGTATAATGGTATTATGCTTAAAATCCGTTACAGTATTGCAGGTCCGTACGTCTAAGAAGAGGAAAATGGCGCGATGACAGGGCAACGAGTTATGAGTTCAGGCCATGGTTGGTGCGGGTAGAGGAGGAGTCTTTCCAAGCCTCCTGTACTATCTGCCAGAAGGATATCGGTGCAGAGTTGACAGCTATAAAGCGACACAAGTCCTCTCAGGTTCACACAAGAAACCGGCGGTTTGACAGGGAGCAACAGCAGTAAGAGGTCCCTAGTAACCTTGCAAGAGACACGGTTAAAGCGGAGATTTTGTTAGCAGCTTGCATCGCCGAACACAACAATCATTATAATATCGCTGGCCATCTAGAAGGGGTGAAGAAAGCAAATAAACGAATATAATGCACCCAAGTCATCCGAACCTGAGGAATGTCCGTGACCACAGAATTGGTGAGGAAACTGACAATCAGAAACCACTCTAATCATATGGATGAATCAGTCCACAGATGTAAGTACCACCAAGTCGGCTACAGAGATTGAGATTTCCAATGACGATAATGGCATAGCAAGCAGGTTGCTGGGCCTCTGTCAAGGGAATGAGGGGTCAGCAGGACAAAATATATATGACATGCTGATCAAGACCCTTGAGGCACACCAGTTCTCATTGGCCTACTTGACCGGGTTTGCTACCGACGGAGCCTCCAGTACTATGGGCGAACACAACTCTTTGTGTAGCAAGTTTTACGTTGCGGCTCCGGGCATCACCATCTTCAAATGCACTTGCCTTTCAATACATCAATGTGATTCAGGAGCCGCTGAGACCTTACCAAGACACTGTAAGGACCTCCCGTGGGATATTTTTATCTCCTTTTCCCACAGTTCCGGGAGAAAACAAGAATATAGGGAATTTCAAGAGTTCTGTGAGACTAAGACCCACAAGCTAATCCATCCCTCACATACAAGGTGGCTGTCACCTCATTAAACCGTGGAACAGCGGCGGGCCCTGACCCTCCGGTTTAGGGGAAAATCCAAGTAGAAACTGTTGGTAGCGCACAGTATAAATGAGGGCTTTGGTGATCCATCGGTGTTACTGTATTTCAATTTTTTGAGCTTTGTTCTGCCAAAGTTCAATAGATAATCTTGTTATTTCAGCGTGATCTCCCCAGTATCCACCTCCTCCATGGCCGGATCTCTGGCTTTTATCTTTCTCTTCCAGAACGTTTTTGTGTACCAGACAGTAAAGCAGACGGATTTGGACACCGTTGACACAACTGATCCATCCATTCAACTGCCACTCGATCGATTGCAGTACCTTGGGTCAACCGTCCTTGAGCTGTTGCAGGTACAGGATACGGTCATGCAGAAGGTCATTTACGGTTTACAAAATGAAAAAGAAGGATTGATATAAACAACAACTTATGTTGGATATGCTCCTTCTTATTTCTAAGAGAGGTCCTCAACACGTCCACTAGGACTCTGAGGCCATCCCTATACGACCTATGAAAGTGTCTCCCTTGTGTTAACATCAAGAGCCTCCAAGAACTGGACAACCTCGATAGTTTAGACATTCCCTCAGAACAGAGAAATGAAATGGGACTATTTTCGCTCCACAGTAAATCAGGTCACCTTGTAGACAGTGAGGGGTGGAAGAAATATTTGAATGTAGTAAACTTTTGTAGGATATTTTGTGTCTGCCGACATCTATGGCGGTACAGTACGTTTGTCATGCCATGTCAAATACTGAAACAGTATTGTCAGCGTTACCTAACCCCATCCAGTGCAGTGGTGCCGTTCTCTCCGCATTTTTATTTGAGAGAAAACAAGAGTAAGAAATGATCTGCAGATCTGTACAATGAATGCCCTCATCAGTGTGTTTGAGGAAGTGCAGCACCACGGTGGCTACATGAACTTTGCACCTTTAAATGAGATGTTTCATGCTGTCATGAACACGTAGAATAAAATCTAATGCATAATATATCCTTTGCTTTTCCGTGTATTATATACATGTCAAGATTCATCATTTGGGTCACTCGAACAAATCATGCAATCATCTTTATGCTTTTGTATCTATTACAAAGAATTGAATCAGTTTTCCAAAAGTATCAAGCAGTTTATGAATATGATGATGTTCCCAAAAATTTAGTGTGTCGATTTTAACCTTAACCTTGTGATTAAAAATAATACATAATAGCTCTGGAAATTTTTACACCAACTTCCACTTGATCAACCCACAGGTTGTTAATCTCAATATTGATTATGATTCGCTTATACTTTGCTACAAGTTTCCTAAAACCATTGTGGCAATTTTGATCTTATGATATACATATAAACAGGTATTTCAACAGAAACTAAAACCACGTAAGTCGGCAAACAGTTTGAGGTATCCCTACAGATGCTATTCTCTGTAAATGCCAATAAACACTGAAAACGTGTAGAATGGTGACGTCAAAAAAGTGTTGAGAGAACAGCAGCATCACACAGGGCTGGGTGAGGTCATGCCGACAATGCTGCGTCGGTCTCCGACATGATATGACATAGTAACGTAATACCATAAAAGAGGAAACTATGTTAGACCTACAGGTACATACAAGGCACCTCCTAACCACATCCATCCATGTTTACTAATGTTGAACGATCGCTGACAAAAGTCTCGGACTACAGCGTGAACTGTGAGGAGGTTTCCAACAAAACCACTCGTTTTGAACTACCAGAGGTGAAACTCCACATTCGATAGTATTAATTCGTATTGCACACGAATTATTAGTATCAATAATGTGTCTCTCTCTACCCAGTTCAAAAGGTAAAACGAATCGTCACTGCCACAGAAGGGGCACATGACTTGTGAATATCTGCGGTTTCAGAATTAAGGAAGGTGTTTAAGATTTTCCCTGTCGGTAGATGTTGCTTGATTAACGTTAGCGGCCTTAATAACCCTGACAACCCTTAATATCACAAAGAACCTGCTAACCATCACTGCCACTACACATCTCCTCGAACTCATACGCTGCCTGGCACCGATCTCTTCTTCAGCTTGAATCTGGTAAGTGAAATTAATTTGGAATAATTACTGCATACATATGATATGCAATTATCAATACAGTTTGTTTGTGATACTGAAATAATATTTCATATTCTGACTAAATTGATTACAGTGATTTATCATATTTCTGTCGTATAACAAGCAGAGAATTCTGTGTCACTGACACAGGAGTGGCGACGAGGCACAGCAACCCCTCTGACGTCATATCTGGTCGAGGACGTATCACTGGAGTGTGGGAACTTGGGAAGACGGTGGCTGGGACAGCAAGAGAGAGACAGGCATCGCTCGTTCCACTGTATATCGGCGGGTAGACAGGTGGTAGGTAGAGGGGTCAGCGGTCACTCGAACACGCAGCGGACGACCACGACTCACCACTCGTCAGGAGGAAGGTGCCATTACTAGAGCAGCTGTGAGAGGCCAATGACGTCAGCAGTACAGCTGCCTTATGATCTGCAGCTCCTCATTCATTACCACACAACTGGCTAACGCCTTCGGGTGAACAATGTTCGTTGTTATGTACTACCCGCAAAAGAAGGATAAATCTAAATAATACGTGTTTAAGCTTTGCTCTAGTGTTCATCAGTTGAATTAGAGGACAGGAAATCGGTTATATTCACCGATGAAAAGATCTTTACAACTCTAGAGGCGGGAGCAAGACAGTGCTGGAGGACTAGGAACACCAGATACCTCCCTTAGCACATCACCGAAAGGGAGTCTAGCGGGTGAGTGACCACGGCATTCTGGGGATGGGTGTGGATATATGGACCAGGTGAACTGGTGAACACTTGATGGTCGACTGTATGGTGAAGAATATAGTCGGATTATGGACGATGTCTTGTTGACCTCAATACAAGCCATGGCTATCCCTACTCCTGACACAATCAAGCTCGCGTAAGACAGTAGCCCAGTGCACATGAGAAGGATAGTGAGAGTGGTTTCACAGACAAATCCAAGATCTAGACAACAGTAGACACGGGTCCGCCTCACACCAACTCCTTGGTTACCCAGTTCATATCCGCTACCTAACATTTTTCTCTCCTTCACACCCTACCATCCTCCTCCCTAACTTCTTTTCTCTCCCTTCTCCTTTCTCTCTACCTTCCTTTCTTCACACCCTTCCGTCTAGCTTACCGGTCCCCCTCCTTCATCCCTCATCCTATGTTCTTCTTTCGCTAACATCCATCCTCCTCTCTCACCAATATCTGTTTATCTCCCTCACACTCTTCCTCCTTCCTTGATCTCTGTTCATACTTACTCTCTCAATTTTGAGCATCTTGAGAGACTACATCATCGTTTTCTATATCGTTCCTACATGACTACCCCTACACCTCACCCTGTCTCAACCCCCCTGCCCCTACCCCTGCCACGCTACGCCTACACTTCCCCCTTCCTCACCCCCTTTCCCATTCCCCTCCCCCTTCCGTCACCACGCCACACCACACCTCCCCATCCTCAACCCCTTACCACTTCCTCCCACCAATTCCCTCCTCTACCCCTCCGCTTCACTACCCACATATGAACTAATGTTTTGGTTCTGTCTGTCAGTGACTTGATAAAACTCGACAGAACTAAGCGTTGTCATCTAAGTAAAAACTTTTCTTCATAATGTATTTTCTCACAAATGTATCTATACTACGTATCTATGCGTTTGATATAAAACCCACGAACCCTCAGTAGTCAACAAGAAGCGCTCCATCTGTGATAGTCATCGGGAGATTAAGGTATCTAATGGCTCGGAAGTTCGAAACAGGAGGGCGGTCACACTCCAGGGGTTCAAAGTCTCGCCTGAGTAGTTCCAGGATCCAGACTTGACGTGCTACTTCGTCCGCGACTGTGTACACGCTGGCAAAGTTTAAGTGAAGTCGTCTCCGGAATGAAGGAATGGTGCTAAATACCCAATTGTTGAACAGGAAGAAGAAGAAGAAGAAGAAGAAATAACTGAGTAAACACAACATGGAAACATAAAAGCACGACTGAAGTGGAAGAGATATTCTTGCGAATAACGAAGAATCAAGCGCGTTAGTAATGGATTAATAATATCATATAAGTTTTGCTTAGGAAAAGGGAAGGGTAAAGAGAAACTGTTATACTCGATATTAGCAGATGACTGTTCCCGCATCCTTAACACAATTTAGTGCATTAGTTTGCCTCTGGGGCAAAGTTGTAGTGGCGTTGAAAACTTATCATTCAGGCTGAACACTGAGCAAGATAATGGAAGGGGGATTAGAAATTATCGTTTAGTGCTGGAAAGGGAAACTGAATTTGGGAGTGCGTGAGAAAAGTTCTGAGTTACTGTAGGACAGGATGCAATTTGTGATGGAAGAGGGTAATGAGTATGTTAAAGTGAGATGCAGCCTTGGGCACATTAAGCCGTTAGGTCAATTTACTGGCGTCGATACGAAGACAGATGAGTATGTGTGTGAGTGTGTGTGTGTGTGTGTGTGTGTGTGTGTGTGTGTGTGTGTGTGTGTGTGTGTGTGAATAGATCTAATATTTTCACAGAAGTATGCGGGCGTCTCGGATACAGAGAACTAAACGTTTAGGGTTCATTTGTTGAGATGAACGACATACTGTGGATGACGAGATAATCTGTGCACACTAAATGTCTTATGGTCTGGAGATACTGGATCATGATTATCATTTGGACGTACTGGCCGCTGAAGAAATTAAACACAGACCCACAACATAAAGAAAAACAATCGTCCCATCTCCTCCGTAGGGCCAAATCAGCCACATCAACAGGCCTGGCTCATTCCTGGGTGCATATCAGCCAACCCAAACAGTCAGCCATTGTCAGCCAAAGTCAGCCATTGTCAGCCAAAGTCAGCCAACGTCCAAACTCCCTCGGGAGGACACACGAGTTCTACTGTACGTGCTGGAGCGGGGGAGGTCATTCATCACCAGATAATTCGGAAGCTTTGGATGATGATGACACACAGGATGATGATGACACACAGGATGATGATGACACACAGGATGATGATGAAACACAGCAACAAGACGTGCTCAAATGAAATCAATCTATCAAACGCTGACGTATTACAGACTTACTACAGAAAGGGGTAATATGAGGATACTACAAACTGAAATAATTCATATACAGACAGTTGATATGGATTGAAGAAGCTTTTCCATGACGGTTGGAGGCAAGAGGAGAAGGTCATTTGTAGAGGCAAAACCCATATAGTAAAGCCAGCGAGATGATAAGAGAGTTAAGACCTCTTGTACTGAACATTTTCTACCCTCCTTTGTGCCAATGTCCTCAGGATGAGCAGACGTAAATAACAGACTTTCTTCTTCTGACGGCAGCAGTCGAAAATGAAAAACTACTTAAGAGAATCAAGTGCAATATTTACTTTCATGTTTTGAAAATTGTTGGCATATAATACAGTAATACAACGAGGAAATAAAATTCAAACCTGTTGTCAGTATTGCGTTCTTCCGTTCATCTTCCTAAATTTGGAGATGAACATATTCTTAGTGAAACCTGCAGGTCGGTGCGACGCAAAACTTAATCGCGAATAACATATCAAAGGAAAATCTCACTTCCAGTGATCTGTTGCTCTCATGCCTTTGACACAGTAACTATATATCATTATCAGGAGAAAAATTAATGAGAGCTTGATAGATAAGGAAACTGATGCTGCTTATCAGAATAAGGGAATATTACAAAAATGCATAACTCTAGAGACATCAAACTTTTATATGTCCTGTCACTTGTTAGCGGGTTTAGTATTATCCACTGTATATGTCATTTAATGAGTAGACCCACACTGAGTTTCAAATTCCATTTTGAACGTTTTCTACCAGCATTAAAGAAAAGACATGATCATATAAAGAAAACGCATCATATGAAAACACTACTCAACTCTCTCGTTATACGTAATCTCTCTGAACAAATTTCAGTCCAGAATATAAAGGACGGTAATACACCATATCTCAGAGTCAAGTGTAATTACCCAAAGAATATGAATATATTACTCTTTCGGGATTAGGCGTAATAATAAAGTGATGTAAAATAGGACTCTACTTTCTCAATTCATAAGCCATCTTCCCGGCTATAAACTCTAATACTTTAGATTTTAAGAGGATCATAAACATAGATTCCAGCTCGACTTCCTTTCTAAGATATGAGCGAGCTTTTACGATATATATTTTCCCTCACGTCAGTAAGGTTTTATCTTCCTCCTCCCGCACCACTTTCCACAAAACTTCAACAAGAGGAAGATACTGACTCGAGTGGCTCACTACCTCACGTCGTCTCACTCGCTCCCTCACCGTCATCACCAGGCTGCCTCGCAGCTACCACCTGCCATCACCAATGAATCTATCACTGTCGAGCATCGCCATCACTACCACTCATACTACCATCACTGTTCTCCTTCCCATCAAGAACTACCCTGCCACCATTACCACGTCTACTAACGCCACAATGATCTACCAGCAACAGATCTACCCTTTACCATCATCTTCCCTGCCACAACAATTACCCTAGCCAGTACCGCCCCATCTTGCTATTACCACTATCCCATTTACGGAAATGATCTGCTGTATTCTCTAGCAATTGCTTGGTCATTACCAAACCAATTGTTAATCCTTTAGAACATGAGGACACACCAATATGGACCATCAGAGCTGATGCCTGGCCCATCAGGGCTTGGCAAATTAGAGCTAAGTTATCACTTTAGTCAGATATGAAATACAGAGAAAATAAGCAGTGATACGAAGGATAGAACTCCAAAAAATTGGTGAAAAATCCCACTTCTTGTCATATTAAAAAAGATACATGTTAAATATTCATTTATTTCCTTAAAATTCTAGCATATCTTAATTTCTAAAGCAAGGTATACTGAACAATTTACAACGGGTACATTTATTCCTGGTGCAAGAGAAATTGCTCCTGATGGTAATATATGATAAGTCTTTAAAGGAAAACACAATTAATCCCGAGTAGACTTTCGTATATTACATCTTCAGGGAAGACTAGTACACTACGGACTTATCGTGTTTCATTTCTCCTCGTGGTTATCAGCATAT
>JAUTYZ010313433.1:0-15961 GCA_032273725.1 Panulirus interruptus | reverse complement strand
TGGACTTTCAAAATTTCCAGTCATTGTCAACTGCAAGATTTTAATCCATGTTCAAATAAATGCAGAGTGTATGTTCTGCAGGTCAGAGGGTCTTTGACTGTAATTTTCACAGCTAATGTCTGGACTGGGATCCGCCTAGATTCATTAAAAGTGATTTTTGTCATCCCAGGCTGGAGTTGATTTGCTATTCCAGCTTTCAGTTCGTTTCTCTTTCCAGTGCTGTCTGTCATGCTGCTACCTCGACGTGTAGCGCACGGCTGGAAAATCAGTAACAAGAAGCTGCCGAATGTGAATTCAGAAATATTAAGGAGTGCAAACCCTATTGCTTTATTCAGTTCTGTGTATGTCTTCCGTGTTTAGAGGCGATGTGGTCGTCTGTAGAACCATCCATATGATGCATCGTAGTCACTGTGTAATCCCCGTGGCCCAGTAATTCGGGAAACAAAAATGAAAATACTCGATGCTGATAGCGATGAGTTTGTGCAGTGGGTCTAAACCATTAATTATCTAAGTTTTTTTAGAGCTTTAGAGTTAAGCATTCCTAGATGTCTACTGATGTAAGTTTTGCTCAACTTGTGTAGATTTGCTTACGTTGTGAAATTGTGTAAGTTTGTTCACCTTATGCCAGTTCGTTCACCTTGTGTAAGTTTGTTTACACTGTAAGTTTGCTCACCCTGTGTAATGTCTTTTACATTCTGTAAGTTTTCTCACCTTGTGTAAATTTGTTTACATTGTTTAAGTTTGTTCGCCTTGTGTAAGTTTGCTTACCTTGTGCCACTTTCCTTTTATATGTCATTACAATTCTGTTGAAAATCAAATAGGAGATGTACATTTCATAGTATATACATTTTTTTCACAACTGACATCCGAACGAAATGCAGTGATAATAAGAGTCTTGTAAAACTTTTATCACTAAAGTGATTCATGACATGGGATTCCCTCAGGATGAATAAAAATTTATAGTAAAGAAAGCCTTTCTTTACTATAAATTGACGATCTTTGAGAAAGATAAAGATATGTACTAGTCAGTCTTAATCTTTTTGATCATTATGCTTACAAGCAGGAAATTTGATGTGTAATTCACGTACAAAAATTAAGATTTTTATGGTATTTTTCTTGATAAACTTCGAAAAATGAGAGAGAGAGAGAGAGAGAGAGAGAGAGAGAGAGAGAGAGAGAGAGAGAGAGAGAGAGAGAGAGAGAGAGAGAGAGTCTGTCATGGCCTGGGTCTAGTGTTCCCATTCAGTAATTACTGTACCACGATTATATGGTACTACCATGACTGTTGTTAGTGATATGTACACAGCACAACGCGTACCTCCGATGTGCACCTTCACAATGATCACTCATGACGAGTACCAGTTCCACCATCATTTGCGGTATCTACCAGTGTCATGAGCGGTGATGATGTGTACCATCGGCATAACCATTAACGATGTGTACCATTACCATGATCATTAGTGACGGGTCTTGGTACCATCATCTTTCGTGCCGTGTACCATTAACATGATCATTAGTCACGTGTACCTTTAACATGATCATTAGTGATGTGTACCTTGAGCGATCATTAGTGACGTATCTCATTAGCATGATCATTAGTGAAGTGTACCTTTAACATGGTAATTAATGACGTGTGCCTTTAACATGGTCATTGATGACGTGTGCCTTAAACATGGTCATTAACGACATTTACCTTTAACATGATCATTAGTGACGTGTACCGTTAAAATGATCAGTCAGCAATGCAGAGCAGCAGTGAAAAGAGCGAACAAAATTTTTGATTTCATAAGTAAAGCCTTCGGATTTACGTCCAGGGAAATCATTCTAACTCTTTACAATTCATTGGTTCGTCCACGATTTAAATGTGTTCAGTTTTGGTCACTCTCCCTAAAAAAACACGGACCTAATGGACAGAGTACAGTCTCGAGCTACCAATTGGTAGTATTACAAGTGCTACACCGAAAATCCCATACCCTACATCATCTCTTCACACCGTAACTTTGCATTCCTGAAAGACCACAGCCACAAGAGCCTGACTGATGAGGAAAGCAACACTGCAGTTTGATCCCACAACATATCATAAATATAATAAGCTTCTCAAATTATCTTTCAGTAAGGTATGGTTGTGATGTAAGATTCATGCCTCCTATCTCTGACATAAGACAAGTTAAAGAATACATGTACTGGAATATACTACATAACGGTTAGTACTGAGTAAATTTCCAAGATGCCAAAAGAAGAATGCAAGAGTTCATTTAATAACCCTTAAAGGGAATTTTGGCTCATATTAAACTAATTATTTTTCATAACGATAGACTTCAGCTTTTCATATACATACACATTTAGGTGCGACTGCATGCCAGTGTTCTCTGGGCACCCGCTGCACTCCAGTCTTGTTACTTTAACTTTGGCAACGGCAACTGTTTGTTGATATCATTCACTTTCGAATATAATGAAAATGCATTAATTGTCATGAACCTTGAGCAATTTATAAGATTTTCTCTACTTCCATTATCTTAATTCAATTGGTGCATTTTTTTGAAACAATTTCTTATTTCACTCTAATCAAATTGATATTTTAAATTTCTTACGACTTATTGAATTCTTTAAATAATTTGCGCCTATTAAATAAAGAAATTGAAAAATATTTAAGATATAAAAGTATATCAATATATTACATATTTTGGAATTATTATGAATAACACAAGAAACTTTTTAAAACGCAAAAGGAGAAGTAGTTAGTTTAAAACTAAACTAACTAAGGAGAAGGCCTTACCATAAGCACAACAAACGTATTTTGTCATTGCGCAAAATAAAAATATTTTTAATAGGTAAGACATTTTGGAAAAGCATGGCATTACCAACCGTCTGGATCAAATAATAACTTTACTAAGACCGAAATAACTCCTATTCAAAGAGCAAGAAACACTGTACATGACAAATACCGGGAGCACCGAAATATGCAAAAAAAGGTCACCTTAAGAGTAGAAATAGGCGCCTCAGCTATGGTGGAATAAAGAATTATAAGAGATGGCATATTTACAATATATATAATGAAGGAAAATGGGAACGTACTACTTGGAAGACTAGGACAATACATGAGAGCGGGAAACAAAAACTGATTATAACAAGCTCCACAATATGACAAAAATGAAATAAAAACAAAGTACAAAATTTGGATATAGAAAAATGGAGAGAGGATGAGAGATAAAATTCCATGGAAATCTTTCGGGAAATGGAAGGAATTTATAACAGAAAAATTGTATAATGGGCCATCATTTGTAATATTGTATAAATGTGATTTATGTGGAGCACAGGAGGAAGATTTACATTTTGTTCTTTAGTGCCCGGAATATCAGGAGGAAAGACGGGATTAAGCCAAAAGTACAGCACCAGTATATAGAACAAAATAAGAAAATCGGAAAAATCTTGCTCAGAAATGAAAATTTAGCTGTGAAACAATTTATTTATAAATTTTGTAAAATAAGAGAGAGAAGTGAGGAAGTCGAAAACAACATCCATTGTATAAACACTTAAAATAACTATACAGAGCAAGCCAGAGTACAGTAAATCTGATAAATCAACAGAGGAAAAGGAGGTGCAATTCCTCCCGAAGTACACCAGAGCTGAACTGATAAGACTAAATCAACTATACAAGAGATATAATTTCAGTTTAGAATTTCTGTCTATACATACAGGAAAAAAAATTGAAAATATTTAGAAAGTGATACGGTATTTTACATTTTACATGTTATTCGTTATTATAATGCATAATTAATTATTAGATACAAGTGCTCCAGTATTCATTGCTCAGCCATACTAATGCAAGAAAGCTAAAAGAAAATCCACCCATAAAATCAACTAATTATATTATATAAATGCTACGGCCCCACTCAAAATCATGGACCGAGTCGTCCTGCGCTCCGTAAAGCCAATCTTGAAAAACGAGGTTGGTCGGGAGATGAGAAAGTTTAAGTGTCGGTAAGGAAAATCGTGAGAAGACGGGCTGAAGAGAAGAATAAGTATATTGTATATGTAAGGAAAGAATAGATACACTGGCTGCATTAATTTTTAGATTGTTTTTGATTGTGTGGTTGAGGGAAGGAAGGGGTTGTACAGGGGAAAGTACGCTGTCCGCAAGGCGGTCACTTTTTTAAGAAAATGACGTACAGACGCCATAGGCGGTCCTCTTCCGTGTTCACTATTTGCTAGAAAGTGTTACGTATACTGTTAACTTGATTCTAAGCGTTTTTACCACACAGTTTACCTCCATTTTAAAGCCCTGCCCACTACAAAAACTTAAAATTAATGGAGTCAGACGTGCTACATCTAAACAAGTACACTGTACATCAATGACTAGGATCCCGATTCCTCTATCAAGGAATAAAGTATTGAAACTGAATTGAATCACTTTGTAAAGAATTTATTGGTACCAGTTTCGTTAAATTCTATAACTTAGATATCACACATGCGTTTTCTTAACAATTAAACAATGAAACGTTCATAAATTGGTTGGGTATGGCAATAAAATCATGTTTTGGCAAGTTGTGCATGTTTAAGATGTTTCATGTGACACATGCTGGAGATGGCCATAATTTACTCGTGTCTTGTAAATAAACCCCTTTTCAAGCAGAGCAGTTAGTGGGGCATGAATAACCTAAACAATGGACACCGCTGAATTCCTTTGCTTGTGTGAATTCCTTTGTAATTCTTTTTAATTTAATTATTTGCTTGAATTCCTTTGAATGGCTGTATTATGTTTTTTAAGAAAATGCAAGGATTGACTTCAGATTAGCTAATTATACGTAGGGATTTCTGAACCTGGACATGGTACAGTATTAGGTAAATCAGTCCAAGCTTGATTAAGGATTATCAAGTACTCTTAAGTCCAAATGAGGACCAGATGGTGTAGTGGGGATTGTGAAGATGATTGTGGCGGTAGCAGTTTGCAGTTATTTCATGTTATATCTACCATGTAGCACAGCATGACTGGCTACATGCACCACATGGTATGAATATTAATGACCAAGGCACCTACATGAGTAACACTGAGATAGGAAGACACCGAAGGAAGACATAGTAACTGTACAGGTAAATAAACTTGCGAGTAGTATTGAGGTGGGTGAGAGACCCCAGAAACCCAAAAGGATGGTACAGTAGTAAGTAAAACTTGTTAGAAAACCATATGTATAATCGTGCTGAATGATAGATACCTGAGGGACCCATTAAGGTCATACTGAAATCACTTAAACACTTATAAGTCTCAAATCAAGCAAGAAGGGTACTGGTGTTCATTGAAACCCCCAAATTGTTACAGTAGTCTACATTGTACAAAAGGCTTTTCAATGAAAAACCAAATTATATGAAGTGACACTGCAAGAACTGCTAAAGTCTTCAAAACCTTGTCCACATCCAGGTACAGAAACTCCAGTCCCTTTGCCTGGTGTTCTCAATCCTGAGCAGGGTTTCAGTACCAACTCCTATGATGAATGAAATGCAAGGCCTGCCTCCTGCTTCTCCCGAAGCATCAACCCCATTAAAGTAAGATGACAAGTGTTTACTCATCTTCAAATTGACATGGGCCAGATGCCACCTTCAGCACTTCAATCAGCTATCACTATCCATGTACATTTTGGAATTGGAAATGCTGAAGAAATTTTGGTTATTACAGTGAATGATTACTGTTCTAATGTTTAAATCTTAACTTAATCACTGCAAAAACTCCAACTGCTTGTTATAATTTATCTGATCTGCTTTCAGGTCTGGTTGGCATGACAGATACCCAAAATCCTAAGAATTCCAAAATCAGCAACTGTTCAGCCTGAAGGTTGCCAAATTTGATTTGCAACAGCTAAGTATATTCCTCAGGAACTCTCAGGGATAGAGTAGTAGTACCACAGGGGCACAGTGTTACTTAGTAACTAATACTCCATAGTTCCTTCAGTACTACAGTAGTTTTTACATCACTCTAACCTCAGAGAGTGAATTGTGCTGACTAGTGCTTTGAGGCTACTGTAGCTTTTCAAGCAATATCACCATAGGTTAAGAGTTCTTCAGGATCATTACAAACTACTAAGTGGTACTGCAGTTGTGCTCTGAGACTTGTAACATGCCTATCTATCTATATCTCTGACACCCGTGCCCTCCGGGAACTCCCATCGAGGGGTGGCCACGGCAAAAGTCTCCACTTATCCCTGTCCTTACATGCCTCCCTCGCATACACCATTCCACGCGTTCTTCCACCATTTCTCTCCCTCCAGTATTCCTCCACCCTATTTACCCATGTCACAGTGGTCTTCCACTCACACCAACCCCTTTAATTGTACTATCATACACTCTCCTTGTAAACTCCCACTCTTGCATTATTACCACATGCCCAAACCACCTCAAAGTATTACGTTTCACCCATTCTACCACTCCACAATTCACTCCCTCTGCATTCCTTGCCATACCACATCTCTCATACACCCTTTCATTTCTTTCTTCATTCCATCTAGTCACACCACATGCTCTTCTCAAATAGCTCAATTCCACAGCCTGGATTCTTGACCTCTGTGCCTCATTCCACGTCCATGTTTTGGCTGCATAGGTCAGGGTTGGGAGGGCTATGCTGTCCCTTAATCCTCTCTTCACTTCCATACTTACACCTCTATCCTTCATTATTCTATTAAGGGACCTAATGACTCTTCTACCCTGTACTGCTCTCTCCCTTATCTCTCCTTCCATATCACCACACTTATCCAAGACAGCTCCCAGATACTTAAATTCCCTCACTTCTTCCAGTCTTTTTCCCCCAATATCCACAGCACAATTTAGTACACTTTCTTCTTTCACTCTATATGGTTTTACAAAATCTATACTTTTACTCCGTTTCCTTTCAAACACTATTACTTTACTTTTACTCAAATTTACCTTCAAACGCCTATGCTTACACACATCATAAAACACACTTGCAACCTTCTGCAACTCCTTTTTACTCTCAGCAAATAACACACTATCATCTGCAAACAGGCTTGTCACTAACCACCATACCTCACCGCCACACTCTATCTCTGCGCCCCCTTTCCCTACTTTTGGCTTCATCTCTATCATCACTCTATTCATAAAAATATATGTTAAAAATCCATGGTGACATCACACAGCCCTGCCTCACACCCATATGTATACCAAAACTTTCACTCAACTTTCCATCCACTCTTACACATGCATTTGCTACTTTATAGAAAGCTTTCACAACCATCCAACAGTTGTTCCCCTACTCCATACATAATTAACACATCCCATAAGGCATTTGACTCGACTCCGTAATATGCTTTCTCCAGATACATAAGAGCTGCACACAGCTTCTTATCTTTAACTAGATACTTTTCTACAGTCATCTTCACCCAAAAAATCTGGTCCACACAAACCCTACCTTTCCTAAAACCCCTTTGTGCCTCACTTATCCTGCATTCAGTCACTTCCATCACTCAGTCAATCAACACTCTTGCATACACTTTTGCTGGTATACTTAACATACTTATTCCCCTATAATTGCTACATACATCCTTAGCACCTTTTCTTATGAATAAAAGAACAATAATAGTTTCACCCAATCCACAGGCACAACCTTTGGTTTCCATGCTAAATTACATATCAAATGCATCCACTCTATCACACTTTTTCCTGAAAAAAGTGCCATGTACTGTGACAAAAAGGAAGTAAACATATTCAGGTCACTTGAGCTGAGGAAATACAGCACCACAGAGGAAACCTGGGTTCCTGAAGTACAAGGAACTTGGTCTGTGCTCATAAGGTTGAAGGTTCCATGACCATTTCTCAGGTCTTTTACCATACCTTCTTTTTGGTAATATAATATTTGTTTACTATTTCAGCATGCCAGTCAGTCAACAGTGTTTTGTATGCATTGGAGAGTTTTTTATTCAGTTTACTATAATCTCGCGATGCCTTTGATTAATAGGTTTTGCATGGACAGAGGGACCTTTAAGGAAAAGCTGGCTGCAGCAACTGATAAAATAGCTGCTCTAACACACAGGGTAGATGTCCCTCAGGACATCGTCAAGTCCAGTTTCTTGAGAGAACCATCAACGTCAGGAAGCAACGCCGTGGGTTTTGAGGTACCCCAAAGTAATCCTTCTTCTCTCACAAGAAAAGCCGTCCCTTCCATGTTGTGTGACGTGGTGTGAAACCCAATAAACATTTATCTTTGATGCCAATATTCACAAAAAATCGGTTTCAAGCCTTGGATGATGTCAAGGACAACGAACACGAAGTGAAGCTTGTCAGCAGCGATGATCCAAAGACAGCTGGAGGAATTTTGCACCCAAAACACATCACACCATAAATGTTTTTGTTTTCCAGGTAGATGATGTTACTGATGCTGTAGAGGAGGTTTGAGGTGGTACTAATGATAATACACTTGTTATCTGTCATGTAGGTACTAACGATGTACTTAAGGAGAGATTGGAGGAGCTGTTGCAGATATATCACTGGGTTATTTGACGATTCCGAGATAAAACTAATATGATATCAGTTCTTCCCAGGATTGGCACCAGGAAAGCCTTCTTTAGTATTGCATTCAGTTTAACTAATAGATTAGTGAGCCTCTGTTTTCAAGAGTGTTGAGTTCATAAACTTTTGGCAGCATTTCTGTCTGTAATGTTTATATTTATGAGGGATGAACCACACCTGAATGAAGTGGGAGCTGCATGTTCTGACAGGCCCTCAGTGAGTCTACATTTGTATTTTGGTCAAAAAATGCAGCTCATGAAGAGGAGACCCATCCCCCTTCATAAGTACCCTTTGAAATAGGTCTCAGTTTCATATAAAAATATTTTTTATGTTAATGGTACAACCGAATGATGTCTTGACCATTCAGGTTGTTTTAATGGTTTTGATAACATTATATGTACTATATTGATAACACAAGTAAATGATGTTTGACTGAAAGCTGCTGCTGATGCTAATAGTGTTATGTTGCTGGACTACCTGAATGATTTATCTTACCAAGCAGGGAGCTGCTAGGGATGATGTTAGTGATAATGTGCTGATGACTTTGGTGGTGTTGAAATTAATTGCTGAACTGAAGGATGTATCTGACCCAGCTGGCAGTGGCTGGGGATTGATGTGAACTGATAACTGTGTTTATATAAATGTTAATGACTCAACTGAATGATATTTAATGTTGCAGGCGGCTACTTGGAATCATCACCAAGAAAGATGTGCTGCGCCATATCAAGCAGTTGGAAAGCGAGGACCCCGAGTCGGTCCTTTTCAACTGATTGCCTCGCATACTTTGGGCTCAATCACCCCCCTTTTTTAATTTATTATGTAACTTTAGAGGTATCGTTCAAAATATTTTGTCATGGTGGGCTTGTGCATTGCCCTACCAGTTGCCAGATTTCTATTATGGAATCGCCCTGTTCATGTAGGTACCCACCTACTGATGTTAAAAATTATTTCCACATGATGTAGAGTATCCTTAAGTGGTGGAACCTTGTTTATGTGCAGGTGTACATGATGAATAGCTTAAAGATTACAGTCCTTTATTAATATATATTTATAGTTTTGTGTCCCAGATAATGTACAGACAAAGCCCCTCTTTTGTGATACTATATCACTCTGTAATTACCAAATGTATAGCACTACTTATGAGGGTTAACATGTGTCTGTATTGTGCTAATACCGGTATATATTTTTTTGGGGTGGAGTACATTGCTTTATACTATTGAAGACATTTTAAGCTTTAATAAGCAAGGCATTGTGAATCTTGGTGACTGCAATGTTCAGATGACCGTCAGTAGTCCTCTGTAGCCATTAAATATTATTTGTAGGTCTCCAGTCATCAGAAGACTGCTAGTAGTTCTAACCATCCATCATGTAAGTATCAGTGATCCAATACTGTCAGATGGCTTTTAGTTGTTCTGAGTATCTACTAGTGTTTTACAGAAATGATGTTGACTACAATTTGTCCTTTGCAGGCATCAAATGATAGCTAATAATCCTCTCCTACCATTAGGTGACTGCAAGGGGTTCCTTTGATGCCATCAGGTGACATTGTCCTTTGCTATCCCAAGGACATCTACTAATTGTTCTCTGTTACCACCATATAACCATTAAAAGTCCTCCTGCCATGAATGGTTTATTGTTGCCATTTTGTAACTATTAATGGCCTAGTGTTGCCATTATGTGACCATTAAGTCATCTACTGCCATCTTGTAACCATTAATGGTCTACTGTTGCCATCAGCTAACCACAAATGGTTGTCTGGTGTCATCAGATGACTTTTGATGGTTCTGTGCAAACATCAGGCAACAGCTAATTATCCTCTTCAGCCATCAGATGGCTGATAATGATACTCTGCAGGCATTACATGACTGTTAATGGTCCCCTTCAGCTGCGTGCAACTGATACTAGCCAGTTGACTGCTAATGGTCCTCTTCAGCTGTCATTTTACTCATTTTGGGCCTGTGCTCTCATCTGGCAACTGCTTATATTGCTTGGGGTTATCAGGTAACAGCTAACGGTCTGTTACAGCTGTCAGAAAACTGCTGACGGTCCTTTGCTATCATTGTTGGTCTGCAACCATCAGGTGACTGCTAATGGCATCTGCAACCACCAGGTTACTGGTAATGGTCCTTTGCAGCTATCAGATTACTTGTAATGGTCCTCTGCAGCCATGAAGTTACTGCTAATGGTCCTCTACAGCCATCAGGTTACTGGTGATGGCCCTCAGCAACTCACTGGGAGACTGCTGATGGTCCTCTGCAGACATCATTTAACTGTTAATGGACCTGTACAGTCATCAGGTGACTGCTGCCATTAGGTTGCTACTAGTGGTCCTCTGCAGCTATTGTGTGACCAGTAGTCTATCCTCTGCAATTTACCCTCTTTGAGGAGCATACTAAATAGTTGGAATTGTTAGTTATATGTTTTGGAATTATTTGTAGATTGATTTTTTATTGCTAAATATTTGGATGTGAGATAGTGAAAGTAAATAAGGCTATATGATTATGATTAAATGAACCAGACCAATCCTAATTCAATGTAAATATTCTTCATGCTCATTTTTCCTTTGCCTTCTCATTTTATGTTCCTCCTCCTCGTCCTCCCCGCCCCCTTGTATTCTTTGACATGGATAATTTTGTTATTTGTATAGCATGTCTGTGAAGAATGCACCCAGTACTTGTGACCTTCACCAGTACTAAATCTTTTGTAGATTTTTTTTCAATCTTTGTGTTGATATTATACCGTATTACATACACTTAAACTTTATTACTGCACACTGAAATTGCTTCTTGGATGAGATAGAATTGGGTCTTTCTACCCTCTTATAAAGGGTTCTGAAGTAATATTGGTCATATTGTCTGTGGATAAGTTATGGAATTCATTTGCTGCAATACCTATTTGCTGCTTTTCTTGTATATTTTACCCCAAGGACTGTCTTATCCTCCCAAGTCATTATTTGCAATGACACCATCTAGATGACTTACAATGCAGAACCGTATCAGTGTATCATTGGTGTGTAAATACCAACATATTTGCCAGAGCTTTAGGTGTGGGTTCCCACTGTGTGCCAGCCCCCAAATTCAGTAAAGGCTATTCCCATATCAGATTTTATTGGAAGTGTATTAGTCATTTTCAATATACATTTCAGTTGTTTCTGATGAGGCTGCCAGATAATGGTAGGTGTAGAAATACTCCGTGCCATTGCAGTCACTGTTGTCATGGGTGGAAAAGATTGACATACTTTCAACACAAAATACAGGTGATTTGTGACTACGTATTTGAGACTTTTGTGCATGTGCTTATGTATGTGTGTATGTCTCTGCATGTTTCATGGGGGTAGGGGGCATGTGAAGGTGTCCATGTATGCATACAATTATGCATTCCCGTGTGTGTGATTCTAGACTTTTTAACATATTTATATGCAGATGCCAGATAGTTCAACAGGTATGTAATCCTGTTTGATTAGTGTTAAGCAGACTTCTGTAATATAAAAGATGAGTGTAGAGTGGTTAGGAAGACGAGATGTAAGATGGAAAGACATTTGGGGTGCTGTTATTATGGATGGTGTGCAGAGATACATGGTGGCTGTGGTGCTTTTAAGGATTCTACACACAACATAATGATGATGAAAGGGGAAAATTATGTATTAAATGCAGCTAGTCAGAGAGGAGGAAAGAACACTAAATACTAAGTTAGACAAACAACCTTACACTTGAGCAACCAAGACAATCTTTGTCTCTTAATTTCCCTAAGGTCACAATGTAAATTTGATGCACAGTGAGCATTAAGCTAACTTTGATTGAATTACAAGATGGTACAATAGAATATGTTGTGTTACATCTAGCAATAATAGCAGTGTCTGTGCAAGAATTTAAGATATTTTCACGTTTCATTATTTGTCTCGGAGCTTATCTTAGTCCTAATTATTTTGGAGACTGTGCAGGTGTTGTAATTCAAACTTGCCCAGTAAGCTTTGTGTATTATTATTATTATTATTATTATTATTATTATATAATCCCATAACCCCTTTTATGGGGCTCCTACAACCCTGAGACTGCACTCCATGCAGGAGCAGGGAAATGGACTCAATTGGAGCAAGGAGGTCCTTGACAAGACTACTCCTTTCCGTCCACTGACGATGATACAGCCTTGCCGAATGTGACTTCTCGCTTGCAATGTAACTACTAGTAGGTGGAGTCCAGTTAACACCCTTTGTTTTGTATACATATTGGTAAATATGACTCGTCCCTTATTTTTCATTTTTCTCAACTCCTCTTCAGTCATTTGCTTTCTTTATCCAGCATATGTTGGAAGATTTAAGAACATTGGTGCATGTCAGCTTGGCTGTATGTCTTAATGTTACTGGGTTGTAAGTCTTACTTTGTTCTTTTTGGTCAGCTCTTCTACTGTTTTCTTGAAAACCTTTGTAGTGTTTTGATTGATACAGGAAATTCAGATGGTGAATAATTACAGGAAGTTACCAGATATATCCAGAGTATTTTTGGGAGACTAGATTTTTTTTACCCATTATCAACATTTAAAATTAAATTTCGCATCAACAGTTTGGGTCTTTAATGGGATATTTACATGTTAAGAAATAAATCACAAATATTTTCATATGTAAAGTTATGAAACTTAAATATTAACTGTACTTTATACAGTTCAATGGTTTCTCTTAGGAAGTCAAACATAAGAATATCACACTTGTCACCAAATTTACAGTTATCAAGATATCACTATTTTTTTAAAAGTTATTTACTAAGGTAGCAAGCTTGATAAAAAGAATGAGGGGGTAAGTTTACATTTTAATGTAGCATTGCAGCAATGTTTGTGTGAATGCAATGGTGGCAAAGTTGCTAAGTAACACTAATGGTATGTTACTTTTTAATGCGTGTGCATGGGTGAAAAAAAAATCAGTTACTCCTTTTAAGACAGTATATGCCATTTCTATCGGGGTGGTAACCTGTCTCTCAGTACTTTTGTCATTTCCTGCTTTTAAGCAGAGTCACACTTTAATAGTTTTCCCCAAACACTCAGGAATTCAAAAAATATCACTCAATACAGCAATTTCTTCCCCCACAAACGGCCTGTAAATTATTTTTTTTTTTCAAATATTTGAAGCTGACTCCCATGGAAGTTTTGGTAATAAAGACAAACTATATTAATATTCAGGTACACCAACATTTTAAGTCAGATGCTGTGTTAGACATTAGTTATCATAAACATTATTTTATAGTTTATTTTGATATATTTTGCGTTAGGTTGGTTGACTGCAAATGATGTAACTATACAATGTATAGGAAGTTACCTTGTCATCTCTCTTAAGTCTGGCAGGACAGAGCTCTTAAGAGGACCATGTTCTTGCATGTCTCATTCTCTTCAAGTGGTAATTTAAATGTATTTTTACCAAAGAATAAAGGAGATGTGCCATTACCTCATTTATTGTATGTTATTCAGTCACTCTTCCTTTACTGTCTTTGGTCTCAAGGCATAAACTGTGAAGGCCTACATACAAATGTGAATAGAAATAATGCATCTCCCTTTTTGCCATTTCCTTCCACAGTTCGGTACTACAAGGAACAGAACAATGGCCTTATTTGCTTACATTCACTTTGCTGCTGTCATGTATAATGCACAAAAACCACATCCCATCATCTACAGCCAAGCCCAACAGACTATTCTGTGGTTTCCCCTGGTTCAGCCAATGTCCATCATATAATACATAGCTCCAATTCATTCCATCTCATGCATGTCTAAAAGTATACAAAGTTTACTCACACATACATAACTATAGCTGTAAATTTTCTAGATCAACTTAAAAAACACAATTCCACATGTGTTATTGAAAGGTATTATCATTCCATATGACGAGGAGACAAAATTTTTAGGCATGATTTTTGATAGATCAACATGGGCCCTTACACTATAGTAAGAGCCTTAAAAAATATAGTGATAAAGTTGCTAAACATTTTGATGGTAGTGTTTAAAAACTCTTGGGCATCTGACAGGAAAACCATGCTGAGGTCATGTAATTTATAATTTTGATAAAAACTGGACCATGGTTGCCAGATATATTTATAGGCCTTTAACGACATCCTGAAAATGGCTGATGTTCATTATCTTGGTGTCAGAATATGCACAGGAGCAGTCAGAACCTCTTGAGTTGAGAGTCTTGAATGCAGATTCTGGCAAGCTTCATATGAATATATATTCCAAAGATCCATGCTTAAAGTAACTTTCTAGGCTTAAACAAACACTAACTAAACCCACATTATGTTTTCCTGCTGAGAAAGCCAAGAGTATTTGATAAAAATCCAAGGGTCTCTAAACCTTTTACTGTAATATAAAATACCATAGCACACCATAAAATGAACATTCTGATTTGACATCTGGCAAGTCTTTCTAGTCCTTACAATAGCATCTTGGATAATTCATTCATCCCTTCACTCTTCTGACCTGATCAACCTATAGCTAATTCTCCAGCTGTTAAAGCTGCTCTTTTTAGTACCTAATTTTCATACAACTCAACTGTGGAGGGTTCTACGTCTTGTCCTCTAACTCTCCTTTCAAGTAGGGTCTTCCATGATCTTTCCCAGCTCAAAGTGGGCTAGGCATATATCCCTGGAGGTATACCTGCTAATGTCCTGCGGGAGTATTTTTCTGAGTTACCTCCTATCCTGTGTTGCTTAATGAACCAGTCTAAAAACCAGGCTTTTCCCTTTTGGAAGTATCCTTGGTGCAGCCCATGCAAACAAATGAGATTGTTCTACCTTTCCACTATTGGCCCATTGCCCTCACTTATGCTGTTTCTAAAGGCTTTGAAATTCTCTCCAATTCTTACTTTCTCAAGCACTTAGAATCTTATTACCTTCTTTCCAATCACCAGTATGGGTTTTGCAGTGCGAGATGCACTGGTATCTCTCATATGTGACTCGCCTCTGATTCTCCTCTCGTAACTTAGACGCGGTGAAAGGAAAAACACGAAGTTCAAAATGAACTAGTCAGGAAAATAACGTTTAACCCATCTATGATTAATCGGCAAGGCAATCACTACGTAAATTGTAATGAAGTACTGGCGTCCATATTACCAATGTATATGAAGGATATAAACTGCATCATTATGGTACAATCAAGTACAAATAGCAAAACAATCCAGCCAACTGGACCATAAGACTCAAATCATTGGGATGCTATGTTGTAGGTCTTACAGACAACTATGCACTTGGTGTCCAACTTTAAGCAACTTCGTAAATACCTTCTCAAAGCGGTTTCCCTCAGTTTCTACTGACATTTTTTGGATGAAAGCCATACACTTCACCCCACCTTGCTACAGTTTCAATCAACTTCACTGGTTTAATGTAGAAATACCAAGAAAGCGCAACTTATACAGCGGCATCTTACGGCGCGCGACCCAACTAAATGGTTCAGAGAAAATGGTAGATTTTTTTTCTCC
>JAUTYZ010312331.1:0-15966 GCA_032273725.1 Panulirus interruptus | reverse complement strand
GGGTCAGAACGGTCACCCTTCTTAGGGATGGGATGTATCAAAGCATGTTTCCAAGGAGAAGGAAAAGTTTTGGTTTTGTTGCCAAAGATTAATGAATTCGGTTTCAGGCCTTGTGTGATGTCGACGACAACGAACAAGAAGTAAGGCTCATCGGCGACTTTATGATCCGAGGACAGTTGGAGGAATTTTGCACCAGAAACCCTTCACGCCACAAACGTTTTTGTTTTCCGGGTGCTAAAGTAGATGATGTCGACGCTGTAAAGAAGGTTTGTGGTGGTATTAAAGATATTACTCTTGTTACTTGTCTTATAGGCACTAGCGATTTACTGAAAGAGAGATCGAAGGAGCTGTTGGAGAAATTTCTCCGGCTTATTCGACGTTTCTGAGATAGAGCTAATAATGTTATGAACTCAGGAGTTCTTCCCAGGATCGGCGCCGGGAACGCCTTCTTTAGTAAGGCGTTTAGTCTAAATAATAGATTAGTGACCCTCTGTTTTCAGGAAGGAGTTGAGCTCATAAACTTATATCAGCATTTCTACATGCAGTCTGATATGTTTATGAAGAACAGACTACACCTGAATGAAGTGGGAGCTGTGCGTTTTAGTAGATTCTAAGTGTGTCTTCACTTGCGTTTTGGTCAAGAACGCAGCCCATTTGGAGCAGACCCATCTCACTCCGTAGGTACCCTTCGAAATAGGTTTCAGTCTCATCTAAAGATATTTCATGCTAACGCTCGCAGTATACGCCATAAAATCTCAGAGTTAGAGATAACAGTGTTAAAAGGAAAGTATATGATTGCCATTTCAGAATGTTGGTTAGATATCAACCAAAGAGATTTCCTCGCCAAATGCGCAATTCCAGGGTACACCCTGTTTAATTCGGATATGGAAAATATGTGGGCGGTCATGTTTTACTCTTTTTAGAGTTCATTTAAATCCCGTAGTAAAAAAAAAAAATTGTAGCCGTTGAGAATATTGACTTCATTTTTGTAGAAATCAAAGATAACCTTCGTTAGAAAATAACAGTAGCACTAGTTTATAGGCCTTCTGCGCAGACACCAGAGGTAAAGGAAATATTTTATGACTAGTTACCAGAAAATTGTGATGAACAAGATACTATCATAGTAGGAGATTTTAACATACCAGCATCTATATGGGGAGAATCCCTTTCCAGTAGCTCCAGGCGTGAACTCTACCTAAGTTTGCTTGATAGTGTCTTATCAATTAGTTGAGCAACCTAGTCGATAAAAGAATATATTAGATTTAGCTTTAATTAACCCTAGACAGGTAACACTCATTTTTTTACGAGAAAGGTAACCTTGGGTCTCTCAGACCCCAAAAGAAAAGAAACGAAAAAAAGATATACAATTATTCTATTGAGTTAAGCACTTAAACACAATTTATATGACTTAAGTAATTGCTTTTAGTGCACAAAGGTTTAAAAATAAACAGTAAAGGATGTCCTTTTTTCATTTTTCAATTTTTTTTTACAAACTAATACATACTCTTTTATATTTGTAACAAACAAGAACTCGAAAACCTAATATACATTGTGATCACTGTCTGGTACTCACCAATGGCCCAACAATCTGCAAGGAAAAAGAGAACCACCACAAATGGATAGCAACTATAAACTAAGAAGGTGAAAATGGGGTAATTTTTTTCTTACGGATTTTACTCAGTACCAAAGGATGTTTTTTTGCATTTTTTTTATACTACATCTTGTTTTTTTCATCAAAATATATGTCACTGGATGCATTTAAGATAAAATTAGTGGTAAACTTGTAATATAGCAACGTACCTGGTTCTAAGCACAGCCATTGTAGACCTGGACGCTGTGGTCAAGACAGACTGGGAGGCGACAGCGCAGGCACCGGAACTTTGTTTTCCTATCTCCCTTCCTGGAACACAGGGCACATCTTTTTTTTTATCTCGCTTTTTGGCTGCTGATTTAGGATGTTGATCCCAAATACAATGTTGATGGTTTCCTGTGTCTTCCTTATCATGCAACTGAAGAACATTCTTTCCTCATCCCAGGGCCTAAGTTCCTCTGCTAACTGCATCATGAAGCTCCACGTGTCCCTTCTCTTTCCTCATTTTCTTGAAAATTATTTGTGAATTTACAACTGCAGCATTTATAATCCCTTAGAACATGCGCATTGGCCACCATCTTGTCTTGCGGCTGACTGTATATCTTGTACACATCTGGTGGAATGTGTCGACTCCTCTTGTTTGGTTGTAGAACAGGATTGCTTCAGGATTCCCATTCTCATCCACAACAGGTTCCTGGTGCATGGACGAGACCAACTGACAGACCCAGTGCAGTAATGTGCAAGGTAACGCGGGGTCTGACAGACCCCAATGGCCCCATAGGGCGGAAACTGAACAAGATAAAGTAATAACCTCATCACCACCTTATAGTACCCACCTAGCCAGGAAGGTAGAGGGAGGGTCAGATACCTATGACAATTGGTGATTTAAGAAATTTGTTTTTGTAAATGCTGGGGTTCTGACAGACCCCGGGTTACCTGTCTAGGATTAAATAACAATAATGTTGAAATTGAAGAAAAGATTGATACAAGTAATCACTGACAGATTACTTCTGAGGTCACTTTCAACACTGCATGTAATGTTGGTCAATATTAGTTACAAAAGAAAAAATACCCGATTTTAAACATGCAAATTTTAAAGATCTTTACGTTGGTCTTGGAGGCAAACTTGGGATGATATGGACAGTGGAAATGACATGAATGTGGCTTGGAAACCCTTCAGTAAAACTTTCAAAACAGTAGAGGAAACTATACGTGCCATTGCGTAATAGACGGTCTGTTTCTAAATCGAAACCAAGGTGGTGAAACGATATATAAAGAAAAGTGCCTGTTGTCTGAGAAAGTAGTTCATAAGAAACTTAAAGAGACTAATAACCAACATGATAGAATAAGTTATGTAAATCTGCATAGAGAAACTATGAGACTTTTACGACAAAGTGAACATCAATATGAGACGTGCGTATATTCCTGAAATTAGCAAAACAATCCCTAAGGAGTTTTACAGTTATGTTAGAAGCAAGAGAGCCATTACCAAGTCAATTGGTCCATTGATTGCAGAAAACGGTGACTTGGTCTAAGACAACGAAGCCATGACAAAAATCTTAAATGACTTTTTTTGCATTTGTATGTTCCATCGAAGACTCATCCCATATCCCGAATCCAGTTTCATTGATAAGAGAGGGGAATGTTCTGAAGCAAACTGACATCAAAGCCGAAAAAGCACTATCAGCAAGAAACGGAATGAAAATGAATAAAACAATAGGCCCTGATAAGTTTCATCCAAGGACAATGAAAGAGTCGAAAAATGAGATAGTTAAGCCCTATACTCCCCTTTTCAGCAACTCACTTGCTACGGGAAAAGTTCCAAATGAATAGAAGTTTACCAACGTAACAATAATATTCAGAAAAGGTAATCAGTCAACGCCTGGAAACTATCGTCCAATTAGCATAAAGTCTGTATTTGGAAAACTTATGGAAATCATCATTCGGAATAGAATTGTAAATCATTTGAGGAGCACCATATAATAAACGATTCTCAGCTTGGTTTTCAACGAAATAGCTCATGTCTGACAAATGTACTTGATTTCTTTTATGATATAAGCAACATGCATGACAAATGTAAAGCAGCTGATGTCATCTACCTAGATTTTCAAAAGGCATTCGATAAGGGTCTGCATCAAAGGTTACTAGCAAAAATTATGTCACATGGCATTGATGGGGATTTACTTCAATGGATAGGAAATTAGTTGACTGTCCGTAAACAAAGAGTTCTGATTAATGGTCAAGCTTCAGAATGGTAAGACGTAACAAGTCTTGGGACCAGCGCTCTTGTTCATATATATTAATCATATTGATAATGGGCTGCACTGAAAGATATCAAAATTCACTTATGATACAAAGCTGGGAAGTATATTAACAAATGAACGTTTAACGTCTGCAGCTTCAAACTGACACAGACAAACGGATGAAATAGGCTCATAGGTGGATATGAACTTTGATATCGATAATTGCAAAGTTTTACATACCGATAGTAAAAACGAAAAGGCAGGCTACAATATAAATAATGTTGAACGGCAAAAGGTAAATGACGAAAAGTACGTGCGCGTAATAATCTGTGGTGACCTAAAACCAAATAAGCCGTGTTCAGAAGCAGTGAAAAAGAGTGAGCAAGTTTTTTGGACTCATAGGGAGGGCCTTCGAATTCAAGTCTAGGGAAATCATCCGAACTTTATAAAATTCATTGGTTCGTCCCAGTCTTGAATATTCTGCTCAGTTATGGACACACTACCTTAAAATAGACATTGACAGAATGAACAGAGTGCAGCGTCGAGCTACCAGGATGATTCCCTGGCTGAGAAGCAAATCTTATGAGAGCCGATTAAACGACTTGAATTTATTTACCTTAGAAAAGAGATCTCATATAAGTATTCAACATTACCAAAGGCTTTGATAATCTTGATCTATCAAGCTGCTTAAGAAATGATTCGTCCGATATCACTCTTGGTGAAGTACATTTTCTTCAACAGGATTATTAACGTATGGAATGATTTGCCAATTAGAATGTTTGAAAGCAGTGCTATAGATACGTTCAAGAACAGGTTTGATAGATATTTCGCTTCAAGTCCACGACACCATTATTTGAGCCTCCTTAGTCACATCGACAATTTGGAGGTTATTCTCTTTGAATCATTTGTATGCCCTTTAACTTTTACTACACTAATCTGTAAGTTTCTGATATCTACCACTATTACAAACAGCCTTGAAAGAACCTGATGGTCAGTTTCTGTTTGAATTCCTTTGTATTCATATCGTGTTGTGGGCAGTTAGGAAGCGAGGAATGTACATGTTTTCCTGTGAAGGTGAGTCTGTGTTAAGGATGTATGATGTTGACATGGCTGCGTGATAATCTCTTTTTGAATGAAATGATGACACAGATAAACATGAGGGTCTTGGAGCTCGGATTTGTCTGAGGGATGGTGGAGTTGAGGGTGTCATGGGAGGTATATCAGTTGCTGTTTGTGAATAACATTGCTGTAGTGGCAGACTCCAGAGGCTGGTGACAGAATTTCCATGAGTGTGTAACAAAAGACAGTTGATTAGAAAAGAAGCAAGATAATGAGGTGTGTGCAGCAGAAAGGTGACACAGGATTATTAAACTTTTAATATGTTGGACCTGGAGAAAGTGGATTGCTTTAGGTATCTAGGGTTGGACATGACAGTGGATTGAACTATGGGGGCTGAAGTAAGTTATTGGGTGGAAGAGGTGGCAAAAGCCCTGGATATTTTGAGGAGTGTATACAAGGAAAAATCAATGTCTGTAAGGGCAAATATTTGAATGTACAGCATACCCAACAATATTCTATGGTTGCACAGGATAGAAAGAGCATGCATGTGCAGCATATGAAGTGCTTGAGGGTGAAACTGGGGTGTGAGATTGATTGAATTGATGAGAAATAACACTGTCAATAAGAGATGTGGGAGTGAGCACAGTCTGATCATCAGGGCCATTCAGGATGTGCTGAAATGGTTTGGACAAATGGAGAGGATGAGTGATGAGAGACTAGCAAAGAGGATCTCCGTATTGGAAGTGGTAAGAGTAAGGGGACACTGAAGAGTAGAAGGAGACTTTGGGTTATTGGAGCATGAACAGTAAGGAGGGCAGGATGCATACATTGGATTGAGGGAATTGAATTGACATGGGATGCATGCTGTAAATAATATAAACCGGAGAATATGAAGCAGTCACAGTAAGATTTGGTATAATAGCTGTAGATGATAGAATATGGTGTTAGTACACTGTACTTTATAGCTAAAGACTTGATGTATGCAAATATGGACATTGCTTTTGTGTTCATGGTGCTAAGGTAGGACAGGCAGTCTGTTATGAGAAAGGTCATAAGTGGCAACTGTTCCATACACCATGAGCCTCATGAGTTGTGAAAGGACCACAGTTGCTTCAAGGTATTGTGTGATGTAAGTTTGTGCTTATCTGTGATTGAAAGGAAATATGATCTGAGCAGGGTGCCAACCTTAAATCTTGTTTTCTTGAAAGTTCTTCACCTTTAAATCCTTAAATCTCTATTCATTATTTTTTTTTAACAGCCAGATGACTTTTTTCTTTTGTCTTTAGAATTTTTTTAGTGTATTTTTATTTTATTTATTTTCTTGTTTCTGTTCACCTTATGAAAAACTTCTGGTGTTTTATGCTTAGGAAGCATGTCAGAATACTGTTTTATTAATTTAGAATTAAGGCATGTTAGTTATAAGTGACAGAATATTCTTCCAACCAAAATTTATGAGTAGTAGCAATTCAAAATGTCCTTTTTTCTTCTGAACTCTCTGCAGATTGGAACCATATTTTTAGTAGATTATTGTTAGTTTTCACTGTTCGGTGGAAAATTGGCAAATTTCGTGTTTTGAGATAAGCACAGTGAAATAGTGGTCCATCTTGTGACAGCAATCAGCAGAAGTGAGAATATGATCCTCTAATTCAGAGTATTTTTACTGGAGTAGATTGAAAGAGATGTCATGACACCATGCCCTGTCATATTGTTTACATAGATTTTGTTTTTCTTTTTTTTTTCTCCCTGGTAATCTGGCGACACTCTCGTGGTTTGTTCCCCTTTCAGTCTTCTATCCTTACTCCCATCTTATTAGCCCAAGGGTTTTTGTAGGGAGAGGGTGTGTACACTCCCAGTTGGGCCACATCCAGGTGACTTTACTCTTCGTTTTCTGCGGTCCTTGCCAGCTGTAGCCTACTCATAGTGGGTCTGCATTTTGGAGAGATAAAGCAAAGCCCATATATGGCAAATAAAGAAGATAGAAGAAGCGAGAAATGCGCAAAAAGCAAAACAGACAAGCAACAACAACAGTAACACATGAGGAAGTGGCTGCCATTCTACCCACACCACAACTGGGGCCTTCCCAAGCTGAGCTGAACTGAGCATCCCATATATTAAGAATTTAGGCAGATATCTGCAGAAGGTCGACAATTCTATGAACATCCCAGTCAAGAGGAAATGCGCAACAGGAAGCTGCAGCAAGAGTTGTCATATGTACCAAGAGGCTACTAGAACTGTGTTGATTCCTCACATGATGGATGTTCACCAGTGCTTTTCTCAAAAGTAAGTTATGAAAATTTTTCTTGCAAATTCTCAGTTACTTTTCATCTGATTATCATAATTTTTGTTTTATTCTAATGGTCGTTAAATTTTCTAAAAGTCTTTGAGTTTATTTTGTACACAATGTCAATATTTTATTTATTTTTTCCTTATTTTGTCGGGTGCATGCACTTTGCAAAATAGGATGAATTGAAAAATTCTTTGTGAAGCTATAGAGCAGGTATGTACATATCAGAATTTAATGTTTTATAGGTAAAATATTTGGCTGTGAATCAACATAAAATTTGCTCTAAGTTTAATACTGTCTGAAAATTTGAGCATGAACTATAAGAAACTTTAATACTGTCTAAAAAATATGAGCACGAACTTTAGATATATGTTTCAGTTAGTTGATTTTATTATTTGTTCTTTCTAGGAATCACCTTCCCATCTATGGATGTAGATTTAAGTTGAGTTGTAAATTTCAAATAAAATTATTGTGAGTGCTAGAACCATTTTTCTTGACCAATCTCACACATTGTCAGCCATCTCCTTAGTATTAATTTTCACTGAAAGTTTGAAGTATTCCAAGAATTTTTATAGAGACCCTCAGGAGTTGAGATGGCTAAAAGCCCTTAAACCACATCAGTTGAATATGATCTGAAAAGTGCTTAGATTTATTTAAAACCTTTATTGAAACAATGCTAATATGCAGCAGACATGGACCCAGTCTGTAATTCATCTGAAACTTAAAAAGAGTGTCATTTTGCCATTGCGTCTTCCAGTTTATGGTTTAAGGTAGAGTAATATTCTTCCATCATTTATCCTTACCATGCCTCTTTTTTTTTGTGCTTTCTAGTCATGAAATGAATTTCTCTGAGATGCTTTGACACAACAAGAGTAAGCAAAGAAAATCCTGTAAAAAAATATGAAGGCAATAAAAAAAATTTCTTCAAATTGTAAAAGTTAGAATGATGATCATAAGAGGAATGATAGAAAATGAACCTCAAACAACAGAGTTTTAGGGATTTGAAGGTGCATAAACTTACTCTGAAGGAGACAAAGTTTAATGCTATGCTTAGATTAATGTATACTTCACTTAGAGATTCATGTGCATGAAAGCCTCTTAGTGTAAGAGGCAGTTGAAAGTAATGAAAATACTATATTAAAAAAAAAGAAAATCATAGAAATCCTAAGTTTTGGTAAGCCCTGTTTACATATGCGTGGACATATGTAAACAGGGCATAAGACGTTGGTATTAGTACTTGGAACATCATAGTGCTATATTACAGAAAGGGTAAAACTATTTTTAGTTAAGCCACTCTTTTATTTGGGTGGGGGAGGGGCCAAGGTTCAATAAGTGATTTATATTACAAGGATGAGTATGATGATATAGTTTTGACTTTTGTAGTGTTCTAAAGTATTTATGTCTGTATTCCCATGAGCAGATATTTTTTAGATTCTTCAAATGAAAAACAATTTTGTGTAAGAATGTTGACACATTGTCGTAGGAAAAACAAATATTGTAAACTTTTTGTTCATATGCTCTTTAGTTGTATGTTCAGAATAAAGGAATTCATGTTAAAGGGTACCATTCACATAATAAATTTTCAAGGTATTTGGTCCAGTTGCACCTGGAAGCACTACATTTACTGAACTGTTGAATTAACAAGGAGGCAATATTGCTCTTTTTTCACTGACAACTAAATGACCCAGATAGTATCATATACTAGTAGTCTTGTCAAGCATTACTATATCATGTTTGATTCTTTTTTTATAGGAAGAAATCCTGTTCATTGGTTAGTTCAAGGCATCTTTAGCAGTATTTCTGAGAAGGCTACTCTCATTCTTCTCCACCTGCCACATATACCATACCCTAGTGCCTAGCATGTGGACTGTCTGTTTATAAGTTTGTTTTGATGACTACATTGCCCTGCTCTATTATGACTGACCAAGTTATGATCCATTGATTTAAAGAGCCCACATATTTATAAATATGTCTTGTTCTTATTAATGCATATAATCCTCATGGATTGTTTAGATTATCATATGTAAGTATAATTGTCTTCATTGTGTGGATTCGGAGTTTTGTCAGAAATCTTGAATCTCCTGGTACTTTTGTTGCTTTCTTTGAATCATCAGTAGCATGTTTTATCAGGGAAGTAAAGATGTGTGAAGTTACTAGGACTATTTAGACTTAAAGTAATTAAAGCCTCAGGTGACTGAAATACACTTTCAGCCATTTTGCCCCTTTTTTGTTTTTTAGCTGTGTAACCTCAGGACCCCTTTTTATGGTGCTCCTGCAGCTTTTGAGACTGCTATCCATCCAAAAGCAGGGTAAGGTGGACTTCATCGATGTGGTAAAGTCCTTGGCACTGTATTGTTTCCCATCTCTTATGGTAGCTGATATACTAATCAACTTAATCTTGTAACCTATGTCATTGATAAGGGAAACAAAGACAGACCCTGAGACCTAAAGCCCGTGCCCTGACTAAGGTACTGATTCAGAGGATGTGTTCTCAGGAGACCCAATGATACATCATGGAATTGTTCCCCCATGGAACCTCATGATTGTCTTCAATACATGGAACTCTAGTTGTTGTTGGTGTACTGATCATGCCATAAAAATAGAGAACCTGAGGTTTAAGGTCCCAGTTCCTGATTAATATGCTGATGATGCTGTAGGGGAATGCTGTCTACCTACAGTGAGTCCTTGCTATACTTCATGAATTTGTTCGTTTGTGAAAATTTAAAAGAACTTTGGATACATTTGATATATACAATCCTAATTGTTGGTGTATTGTTTGACTTATTTAAGTCAAGGTTATCTCAACCCTGTGTCAGCAGCATGGCAGGCAGTAACAGACCTTGTGGCATAAATTTCCCATGCCCTATTTAGTGTATTGAGGATACATTAGGGCAGGGATTCTTAACCCTTGGTCCATAGACCATTTTCTGGGTATTCCACAGAAAAGCCAAAATGAATTCCAATAAACTTCCATTACATCATAGATTATTCACTCACATAGCAGAATGTTCTAGCTATGGTAGCAGAGAAGCAGTGTCATATCTCATTTACTGAATAATGTCTTTTTCATAGTTAGTGAAGTCTTTCTAATTCAGGCCATTCATAATGCACCAGCTGTATTTTTGTATACTGCCATAAATATTGTCTCTGAGAATGCAAATAGAATTTAGTTAAAGTTGTTATCCTCTGTCCTCACCCTCATGTTTCTGTGTACAACATTGGTAGCATCATGAATTATACTGTACTCATGTAATTGGTGATTCAGTTTAAGTAGCTGTGCCTCTACCCCCAAAATAAGCAGTTCATGTGCAAGAAAAAGTGAAAAACCTGTGCTTTCAAATGTGCCAGGTCATAGGTATTGGGAAAGACATGAGAAGGTAGAGAGTTTACTATGACCCACAATTTGAATTAGTTAGTATTGTAATTTTTATTATCTCACATCTTGTGTAATATATTCAAAATACCTTCATGTATTTTATTACGACGGAACAGTTAAGGATATGGTTATGACAGAGATATGTTAAACTTCTCAGTTATTACCACTGACTGTCACTCGCATGATACTGCTTTTTCAAACGGCAATTTCTACGCCTTGTCAGTAGCTGAGCAGATGTCGCTACGATAACGTATTGTATTTCTAACTCCTCATGATGACTGTATATACCAATACATCAAGTGAACCAGTAGAAAAAACTGTGGTAATAATTGGAGTTAACGAAAAGCCTCAAACTGTGGAGAAACATGCTTGACCCGGGCAGACCTTCTTCCTAACTGACACATGATCGTTTTCTATGAGCCTTTCGTGCAGCGCAGTTCCTCTGATAGGATGAAACTGCATTTCGGTTGCCAGGACCCATTTAAGAGTTTCCCATGTCCAAGATGGGGTTAAGTCTTTCACATCATCACCTTCTCCTCCCCATGGATGAAATGATGAACTCTGACCTCCCTCGAGGAAATGAGAAAGTGAGCGAGTAGATTTTTTTTTTGTGTTAGCTGAGACGGCACGAATAACTGAATGCCCTAATCAAGGCCATCTCGTCAACGCTATATCAGCGACTGCTTTAAACCTCCTACCGTCTGCGGTGTAAACTTGGCGTGAGATGGTGTAGCCACAGAAGGCAACGCTGATTATTGCAAACCCGAACTTCTCGGTGTTTAGGGTGATGCCAGACTGGTATGGTGGTGATAACATGGGCCGGTTGGTCTCTGTAGGAACTGTCATGCGTCAAGATGTCGCCCACGATCTTGACTGTCTGAGGAATGTCTCCCAGGGCCTGGTCGCCGCGGCGGTTGCACTCGTCGCTGGACTGCAAACTTAAACTCGAAGCGTCCCCGAGGCGTTATGAAGCTCGTGGTATCATGAGGGGACTGCACAGAGTATGTTGGCCTTCGGACGCAGCGATTAAGGCGTGTGAGGTCCACACACTACCTCACTCCAAACGGGTTCTTCGCTACTGGGACAGTAGGATGGTATCAAGCTGTAGGGTAGTAGTCCACCTCCTCCATAATGGCCTGAGCAAGCAAGCCATCCAGCTGTACCTTGGTTTCCGCACGCCAGCTGTGAGGGATGGTGCGGGAAGCTGTCACGGCGATAGGACGAGCATCGTCAGTGAGCTGGCCACGCATGTGGCCTCCATACATCTCCCGCAGTGTCTGCGATGCACAGAAGACCATCGGGAAGGCCACAACTATGGCGGTGGCGTGTCCTGCTCGCTGTGCTGCTGTGGGGCCGTGTTCGTGCAGCCACCTAGCAGCATCACCGGCGGGTTAGGGGGCGACACCCGGCTCGCTCTGGGCAGTTCATGATTTGATTTGTACCGATACCACCGGCAAATTTATTGTGCACCACTTGCTCATCCTTGACCCGCCTGTGACTCCCTCAGCCTAACAGGCTGGATCTGCGCAGGAAAATCCTTTGGCAGGAGTCGAACCAGCTTAGTAAGGCTCCTTTCACCACCTTGATGACTTACACTACCGCTTTCGTGCGTCTGTCTCCCAGCCCCAGGTGTGACGAGAAGGTCCCTAAGCAGGTAAAGTGGCTGGCGACCCGCAGCGAAAAGACCAGTGCAGTGCTGCCTGGGAGCTCTAGGGCGGACTGAGAGATACCTAAAGATTCAACCACATCACGCCAAATGACCGTGGCCTCTTGCCCTAGCGTTGGGCGTCCACAAGGAGGTGTCGCAGCCCGCAGGGTGGGTGGCGCTGACCTCCACCCGTGGCGCCGGACCCGCCTACACTGTTACAGTAGACGCCTGCGAGGAGCTGGTGAACGGTCTGTTGTCACGCTTGGCCGTCGCCGCGCCGCTTCGAAACTTCATCTCGTGAGGCTCTCGCACGGATTTTCTACACCACCGCGAAAAGGCTTCTATTGCCACAGTTCAAGCTGTCCTCCCACAGCCTCGCACGTCTGCATGTCCTTGTGACGATCCTTACCACACCTAAAGCACAGGCTAGGCTTAATTATCGCACTGTATGGTTTCTAATCTTGCTTGGTCTGAGACGTTTGGGCCAACGCATGACCCCCCCGAGCTCGAATCACTGCACTGTTCAAATTAGCATTTTCGGAAGCTCAACGTATGTTGATGGTACTTTAAATCCTTTTCCTCAGGCATGCGTTCCAATGCTTCCTCATCGCAAGTCACTACAGCGATCTGGTCTCTTTGACGGTTTGTCTAAACAAGACACAAAAATCACAAAAATTTGATATTTTTTCCACGTCATACAGAAAATCGTCAGATGTTTTACCCGGTTCTTGAACTTTTGAGAAGTCCCTCCCGTCCACGATGACACTCCGTTGTCCCCGAAGACAAGCCTCCATACCGTTCAGGACTGTCTCCAACCACGCGCCGTCTGTTGCACTAATTCCGTACCGCAGGATTCGTGTCCACTCGTCGTCCAGTAGAGACATCAAGGCTGCAATCTGCTCCGTCAGCGGCAGGGAGGAAATCTTCGTCAGCGTCACATATCCCTCAAGATTTGTGGCGTCAAGCATGGAATTCTTTTCAGTGAAGCTGAAGACGAGAGGTGCCGAGTGGGTTGAGCGCTGACGGAAAACTTTGCCTGTGGTAGCGAGCCGCTGCAGCTGGCAAGGGCGCCACTCGTGGTCGTTGGACTGTTATCGCTTGGCGCTTGCCGAAAGCCCACCATCCTTTCCAGGATTGGGCTCAAGCGCTCTTCCATCTGATGGAGCTCTAACTAGCTTTGCTGAGCCATCTCGGCCCACTTCATCAGGAGCGCCGACAGGCGTTCCAGTTGCTTCTCCATCTTGATAATGTCGGTAACATCCTTCACTGAACGAGAAACCCAAGTGTGTCACCCTACTCAACCGCGCCATGTTCCATTGTTGCACGAAGTCTGGCGGCTTAAGGAAACACGGGCATGACGGGTGCATTTACTTGGGAGGTCTGCACTGCAGGATACATTCTAACCCGTCACAGGGTAACACTCCAACATGACACTACACTCCACGTCATCCATACCCAACCGCTCAACCAATAACAATATTGAGTGATTGATTGATTTGTGCCGGGAACCCCGGCACTAGAGAGCAGTACTCGCACACATACTGATTCCCTCTCATACACGCCACAAGTGGGCTGCACCTGCTCACCCAATTGGGTTCGCACGCACGAACATAAACACCACAGCTCTGACCAGACTGTATCTGTAGTTGTTAAGGGATCAGTCACTCTTCCCTTGGCAACAGTGTTGCCCCTCAGGGTTTTGTTCTGTCTCCGACGCTCTCCCTACTTTTAATGAATAATTTCCTTTTTGATTTCAACGAATAGCCAAGTGGATTTATGCGCTGTTGACTCAACTATGTCTTCCTCCACTTCGTTCAATTTTCTTTTGTTTCTTGTTTTACGTCTCGTGTTGTCATAAATATTTGTATTACATTTCCTATTGGGGTTTAGATAAACTAGTTACATTTTACTCATTTGAAACCAAGTTTCTTCCCTTATCTCTCTCTCTAAAGTTACTGACAACTTCTTTACCTCCTCTGATGGCTGTAATTCCATCAAGCAACAGAATATACATGTCTGTGCCACCGTAACATCTAATCTGTCTTGGAACCTGGACATTACACAGATAGCCAAGTCCGCCTCTGTGAAGCTGGGAATCATGTTCATATACCGAAGAATTTTCTCTTCGATCGTGCAAATGACTGAAACTCTACATATTTACTTGACAGAGTTGAGTCTTAAGTATTTGGACTTATCAGCTCCTCCCAGTGTGACCTTCAAGCATAACCCACTTGCCTTAAGCCACAGCGTTGGTTCCCTTCCCTTCTTATGTGTTATCACTTCGGTTTCTTTTTTCCGAGAATAAACTGCCTCTTTGCCTACACTAAAAGTTAGGACGCGTATAATTGTCGAGCCATTACATCACATAGCTGACGTGTGGCATTTGATGCAAAGGTGAGCCGTTATGGTGTGTGTCGCCTCCGCTGCAAAGTTTTGGAATACTGTCGCTTCTCGTGTTTTTCCAGACAGCTGTCCCTTTTCAAAAGGCAAGCTTCCCACTTCATCAAAAACTCTTTAGATTCCTCTTCCTCCTCCTTCTTCTTCGTCTCTTTGGCATTTTACTTATGTTCCATAGAAGTCTGGCCTCCATGAAGATTTTTCTATGACCTGGAGCCAACTACATTAGAACTGAACTAAAGCATGATCGTCTCGCACCGGTTCCAGAGGGACTGTACTAAACTTTACGGTGGGTGGACGAGATGTTGAACCTGGGTTTCATGAAATGTGCAAGGAGGCAGTGTTAGCCGTACGGTCGTGTCCCACTCTACAGGTCCGGTTGCTGAGATGTGTCTTGTATAAAAGAAGTTTAATATTTGAAAATGTTTATGTTGTCTTTATACTTGGGTATAATTGAATGTGATTAAATGGCTTTAGATTTTCAAACGTCTTCTGAATTATCATCTAAAGATAATGTCTGTATTCAGAATATCTCTTTTCCCTTTTACATAAATGATCATTACTCACCTATGGCAGAAACGTTTTAACCTAGAAGTTAAAATATATATATGATACCATTTTCCTTGTCATAGAAATGACTGCTCACGTTATATTGTAGCTATTGTCTTACCTCGCGACTGTATTATCTTTTGAGTTGATCGTGATGTATCATTTGCAGCTCTAATAGCGAAGGTAGTTTGACATGGTTATCAGTTTATCTAAGCCCGATATGCAGGTCACAGCAAAGAAGATATAAATAACCTGCAGATCCAGATGTTTTCGAGTTGATCACATCATTAGGAAATACAATGACGAGTGAGGTCCAGTTTCACGTTCAGGTCCAGAGGGCTGGAAAAAAGGTGAAGTATCTCTTTAATGAGTAAAGTGGCGGGTTTGAGGGGTTGAATAGCTTGAGAAGGATCCCTGTGAAGGTTCACAGAAAACGTTGTCTAAGATGGACAGCTTCTGTCCAGCCGAGCTGGCGTAACTGTCTTCGTGCATTGGTTGTCATTCAAGTGATCCTGGGTTCGATCCCAGGGTACATACTGATGAGCTGGTTTACATCGATTACATGTGTTAGTTCATGCTATGCATTCACATGGATGCCACCGCAGTGTCTTGTATCGAATTAGAACGAAACCTCATCATCTAGGCACCGGCTGGCTGTCCCTAGCTTCGTGATCGCTACTGAGGCGACAGATTTCATTGAACACAGAAGACGAGGTCAGATGTGAACGTCTCCTGTTCAGGCAAGGTAGCGTAACTGTTTTCGTTCATTGGTTGTCATTCGAATGATACCGGGTTTGCATTCAGGGCACTTATGGTGAG
>JAUTYZ010311225.1:0-15967 GCA_032273725.1 Panulirus interruptus | reverse complement strand
GGTTTAAAATCGTAACATATAAATTCTTTTTTGATCCCAAAAGACTTATGCATAAAAGATGAAGAATTCATGAAACCTCCATAAGTAGAAATAATAATGGATGCTGGAAATGTACTAAATAAAATTTGATGCAACATAACTATGCCACTCAAAAACTGCTGCACGAAACATGTTACTACAAAAATAATCACAGTAGCTGCAATATAAAAAATAATACTGAAGAAAAAAATATTGGGCATCTAAAGCCTTCAGACTTATCAATGCTATAAGAGGAAAATGACTACTGAGAAAAATGGGTTTTCTAGGTAGTGACATTCATAGCGGCTTCAAACATCACATAAGGTGTGATATAAAGATTTATAAAGTACTGATTTGCTCCAGGTTATGAAAAAATGCATAATCTCTTCATCATTGATTATTTATGAAAGAAATGAAAACCAATCAGGAGTTCTAGAAAGTCAAGTAAGTATAGGATATATTTTTGGGAAAAATCTATAGATTTTTAATGGATACAATAAATGTTAGCAGGGAAAGTTTATGGAATGTACTGATTATAATGTACGAGGGTTATATTGAAAATGCTACCTAAAATATTTGGAGTATATAATCAATGATACAAGGGAGATAAAATATAGATATAATATTGGACTGCACAAGAAAAGATTGGAGGCTGTAAGTTTTTCTAGGAATAATTTATATAACTTTGATGAGCATCAAGAAAATGAATGTGTTAAGAAGGCTGGGAAAAAAGGATACTTTACGTGAATTAGTCATCACATTAAATCTGACTGTAAGAAACTGCCTAACACTCTGGTGCATAGATGTCTCATTATATGTCCTCCAGAATACTTACTGGTATGGTGGTATACACAGACAAAATATTTGTCCACAACTTTAAAAATGAACTAAAAATCCAATTTTTTGGCTTCATGTCAGTACTAAGCTTCTTTGCCACATATTATCTAACCATTTCACACATCTAAGTTTAGCAAGGCTCCCCTCTGCTGATTTCAGTAACATTTTTGCTGTTGCACAATGTATCAATTTATCTATCTATGTAGCTGATGCCTGTTCCCTCAGGGAACTCCCATTAAGGGGGTGGCCATAGCACACAGTAATACACATGACAGCTAGAGAATGACGTGAGTGGATGTGGCCTATTTTTGTCTGTTCCTGATGCTACCTCGATAATGAGGGAAAAGGCAATCAAGTATGAAAAAAAATTATCTATAGCAGCAATCAAAAAACTCAATTTATAAAGGTGCTGTTTGTATATGATTTAGTATTTGGTGTATACAATGTTACAGAGCAGTCAATTATGAAAAAATGTACGTAAAAAAATGACCAAAAACAGCATCACAAATGTCTGATTCTCATTAACATTTACACACTAGAGGTAGCAAGCATCTCAACAAACTCACATTGTAATTATAATTTACTATTTGGTGTAACATTATTGAGCAATCAACTACAAACAAATGCATGTTAAAAAATGTACGACTAAAAACAGCATCTTCTAAAATTATAAACATTCACATGCTTGCAGTAGCATGCATCTCAATAAATTTGCTTATATGGTGCTGTTGGTATAAAATTTAATATCAAAGAGCAATTGTACATAAACACAGGCACAAAAATAAACAATGTACCACCAAAATCAGCATCAAGAATTTATAATAATCGTAAACATTCAAGCAAGGCAGACAGTTAGCTGCATGTGCGTCAATCACCTTGAGGGTACCAGGAGGGCTCACCTCCTCATGTGCGACAGAGTTTACAAAGAAAAATGTACATATTAAGCAAGTTTTTTTGGCAGAACTTATGGATGTTGCCATGCACCTAAGTTGGAAAATGGAGATAAAGGATATAGTCCATATGATCACACTGCACCAATGAACATAAAGGATATTACTAGTACGATCAGAGGTGTACCTATTCTCTAAGTTCCATTTCAGGAGCAGCAACAACCAAAAGGGAAACATCAACCAAATATTATAAATCATACTTTATGTTTCCATCACACAAATTCACTGAAGAATGCAGCATATAATCTTAAAAAAAAAAAAAGGCAATGGGTCCCAGTCCAAAGAAGACAGTACAACAAAAAAAACAAGTTCATTTAAAACCTGTTTGCAAGATCTTCATGGTCAGGGTTCTCAATTGTATATTCCCATGAACAAATCTCTTTCTCACCAAACAACAGACATTAAGTTTTGGGATTGGGAATGTAACTGAAGAAAAAATGATCATGCACACAATGTTGTAAATGTGGATTCATCAAAGAATGTGTTCTGGAAAATAGAAATCCACAGGAAAATTCATCAAGAAGTGTCGCTATGACTTGCATTTGAACACCCTCTGGTAAAATTACCAAATCCTTTCTTAAGAGCACTTCTAAAATACCCAAAACTCATGGTTCACCCACTTCCCACTTGCTTGGGAACTATTTTCAAGAAAGTAAGGCACCCCCAATTCAGCTTGCTTCCTCTCAAATACTTCACCTAGTAAAGACTTAAATAAAAGACAAATATTATCTATAAATGATAATAAAAATGAAGACTATGAAGATAAGAAAATGTTACTATTCTTAAAGCTGAAAAATGTGATGCCTCAACCAACACAACAGTTGCATTTGTCTGTGGCCAAAATTGTAAACCACTGCTTTCCATGTAACAAAATATTTCGTTAAGGAAAAAAAACAAATAAATATGGTAAAATTGCCATTGGAGCATACTCTTGCAAGGCATAAAGAAAGGAAGGAATCTGGTATCATGGTAATTTTATTACTTCAGATTCTCCACAGAAAAGATTGCAAACAATATTAAAAGAATGAGAAGAGTTCTCCAAACGTAACCATGTTTTCCCTATCTCACATAAACTGGAGAATTCACCTGCAGACGAGTCTCCTCTTATGTGAAGCATCAGTTTTCAGAGATATAATTTGCTCTAAAAACTGTTTATGCTATTGTGTGTCCCCACACACATCCAAAAAAGTAGCAGTTTAACACAGCTCTCAAGTTGAATGTCAAATATTCACGGTGAAACCATTTGAAAAGGTGCTTGAGTATACAGCTATTATATTCTTATCACTTTTCAGTTTTGGGCAGGTTATCTACTTCAGTAAAAGACTCTCATCTTAATCCTCAATGCTTTGCTGCACATGACTGAGGGGCACACATTATACACAAAAGAAAAAATTAATTGTAGAGTCAAGGACCTTGTAAAGAGACAAGTAAGAAAAGATGTTGTAATATGTGCAATCAAACTCTACATGAACCCTTTTTTTCATAAACATTTTTGCCTTTGCAAGGTTTAGAAAGGAACAGGTAAATAATGGCCAAACATGGAAGAAGAATGGTCTTAAATATGAATGCCTGTCTATAACTCACCTAACATTCCCGTGTAAGTAACAGGATTAACATTGTATTACATTATGCAACATTTACATATCAAAAATTAACTACATTTCCAGGTTTCATGCTGACACATTGCAGGTAAAGTGATTAACTGATAACAAATACAGCAGCTTGTGAGTGGCCATGACTAATATCATACCACAGCAATTAATACCATAACAATTCTCTCTAACAGGTGGAATGAACAAATGCAATTCAAAATAAGCTGATAAGAATCAGACCACTTTCCACTATTACCTTCTCCCCTTCTCGTATCACAAGAGAACCATTACTGTCATCAAATAACTCACATTATCCTGTCAATTACAGCCAAATTCTAAATGACTAAAAAAGTTTATCATTTACATGAAAATATATGATCAGTGAAGCAAGTACAGCTTTCATTAAAATGCCTGGTACTCAAGGCTCCAGAACTGAAGATCTAATATTAATGACACTGTTTCTGCAATGAGTAACTCTTCAAAAGTCACTGTGTTCTAGGGTGGCTGTTCATTACTTACTTTTGAGCCACCTACCCAGAGCCAAATATACTTCTGTGCCACCTAACCTAAGCCAGATATTGAATGAATGTCAAAGAGTACAGTTTTCCATACTTTATCCATAAAAAATGTCTTACTGTTACTTAAACTATATGCCTTGGGAATATGTTAACCATTACCCATTATCTTTGCTCTTAAGCAAATTCAGAAAATCTGCCAGGTCAGGGTCAGGATGAAACAGTTGGAGAAGCAGTGTAATACAAGTGTGAAAAGAAAGAAAAGGGAAGGAAAGAAAATAATGGATGAAGACTGGAAGAAATCTAAAGAAATGTTTGTGGAGAATGAGGAACTTTGTCAGAAGGAAGCATAAAATGAAAATGGGGAAAAAGGAAGTACGTATAAGTGAAAGAATAAGATGCAGAAGGATGCCTTTTGACTACATCAGATGAGATGTTAAATTAATGGAATGAAAAATTAAAAGTGTTAACAACATCAAAGGATGGAAATAAGGTTGTAATACCATGCACAGGGATCAAGCAAGGGGTAGGAAAATTCCAGTACTGGAAATAGATGAAACTATGGGTAGATAAAGTGAACCACTGGATGAGTGTGGGGGCAAAGGTCCTGGGTGTACTGACGAGTGTGAGGAAGAAAAGATAGGTCATTGTCTGTGAGGGTAAAGACGGGTATGTTTGATGGTATGGTAGTCCCAGTGGTGCTCCATGGGTGCAGGTCATGGACCGTAAGTACAAAAGAACGGAAGAAGATGGAAATATTGGAAATTAAATGCTTGAGGATAATACTGTACGTGGTATGAGAAGTGCTGATCGCATAAGGAATGACAGTGTAAGAGAGAGATATGTTAGTAAGCTGGGTATGACTGACAGGTGAACATGGTGTGCTGAAATAGTTTGAACATATGGAGGGGATGAGTGAAGAGAGACTGACTAAGAGGATACATGTGTCTGAAGTGGAGGGAGCAAAGGGTGGGCTGGGGTGGACCATACAGAAGGTGGAAGGATGGAGTGAAAGAGGATTTAAGTTACAGTGGCCTGAACATGCAGAAGGGTGAAAGGTAAGTATGGGATAAAGTGAACCGTGGCAAATGTTGTATACAGAGGGCAATATGCTGTCACTGGGATGAACCGGGGCAGATGAAATGATCAGGGGAAACCACGGAAAGGTCTGTGGGACTTTGCTGTGGTTATGGGGCTCTGGTTTTGGTGCATTATAGATGACAGCTAGAGATTGGATGAGCCAGTGAGGCTGTTCTTTGTCTGTTCTTAGCACTAGCTTGCCATGTGGAAAATGGAAAACTGAGAAAATAAAAGCAACTGCTAAAGGCAGGTTAAAAATGCAAGAAGCCCTTGGAGAGGCTGGGATAACAACATAAATGTTGAAGAATGGAGGTTCAAGCAGTAGCAAAATATTTTGTACGTGATGTGCATGTTCGTGGAGAAGTGGTAGTGTGCTAGATGACTGGACAGGAGCAGCATTAGTGTCTTCATACAAAAAATGTTGATAATGAGTAAAAACTATAGAAGAATCAGCTTACTAAGCATACAAGGCAAGGGGTACAAGAGAAATGTGTTAGTAACTTCATACAAAAGATGTTGATAATGTGTAAAACTGTAGAAGAATCAGCTTACTAAGCATACAAGGGAAGGGGTATAAGAGAACTGAAGATAACAAAATGAAGGATAAGTGAACAACAGGGGAATTTTAGTTTAGTTTAGTACATCATTCAAGAACCGAGAAAAGACATGTGATAAAGTGGACTGGGATACACTGACAGAGGTGCTGAAAATCTTTGGTGTATGAGGAAAGTTTCTGGATGTAACAAGATCATTTCACATAAGTAGTAAACCATGCGTGTGAAAATGAACAGTATGATGAGTGAAAAATATGAGACAGACATGGAAGCAACACAGGGTGTGTGATGTTATCATGACTTCTCAATCCATACACATAGATGCAGCTGTGAAAGAGCAAAAACAAAGAGGGAACAAAGCTTGAGCTGGATTGAAAAACTTAGTCATTTGTGACTATCTTACTTGTGGGTCATTTGGCATTGCTAGTACAAAGCGAAGAAAAATTACAAAGGATATAAAATGAGTTTTATACGATGAAAAAAAGTGAAGGATAATCCAGGTAAGGGTAAGCTGATGGGGGAAGAGTGAAGCAGTGAAGTTTGCAATGCCACATGGACTAAAGAAAAACACCAAGCTACAGTGCAAGATGAGGCTGGATGGTGAACAGTCGGACAACGATAGAGAATTCAAGTACCTGGGTTTAATACAAAGTAAATATGGTTCAAAGGAAAGAGAAATACAAGAGAGCTATCCAACAGAGGATGGTGACTGGATCCTTGGGGAAAAATGTGAAAGGGAAAGATGTGACAAAAGGTAGACAGACATCAGTCAGCCCGAACTTACAGGTGTGAAACAAGAAAATGGAATGAAGCAGATGAAGGCTACTGAAATGAGCTACTTGAAGGGTGCATCTCGTGTTAGCAGATGGGAGATAGCAAGTAAATCTGAAGAAATGTAGGAAGACAGACAGGAAAAGACAAGGATAGTGGTGATGTGGTAAGTTAGACAAGAAGAGACAAAGGAATTGGTGTCAATGAGAAGTACCATGAAGGTGGAGAGGATGCATGATAGGTTGGTGAATATATATGACTGAAGTACTGGAAACAGAGTGAAGGGAAGACTGCTGGCATCCTCCTGAGAGGGGAAATGAGGGTATATATAAATTAGGAAAAGGACCCTAGAAGGAACGAGGAGGATGGAGAATGCTAGAGATGTGTCGGGATAAGGTAACCAGAACACTTTTGTGTTCTCCCCCAGGAGTTCCTGGGAGGAACAAAGCACCAGAAATATACATAAAGATAGACAGAATTCAGCAAGCCTTAACACTTTTTGGCAAATGAAGTTCACAGAGAACTTCAGGTTTACGTCCTAAGAATAAATAAGCAATGATTTCATTTACATCTGTAAGTATGTTTTTGAAAAAAAAAGCTTCAAAAATATAAATAGATAAAACTAGCACTAATGGATACTGGATAAAAAAAAGGAAAGAAAATGCTATGCAGAGTGAAGAGCTGATGTAGGAGGAAAAGTAATGAGCTGCAAATGAAATGTAAGAAAAAATCTAACAGTGCTATGATGACTAGAGGCTACAAATAGAGCTGCAAATGAGAAAACATCAACTTATCTGACTGAGGCTATTAGCAACTTTATGTGAGCACCAAAATTTGTGACAAAGCCAAAACTGTTCAGAACAGACAATAAAAATCAAAGGAGTAGTTCTTACAATAATAATTGAAATCATGCAAAATATCATTGAAGTGAAAAGATATGCTCAGTTACAAATCATATAAATGGAAGTTATCACTCTGTGAGGACATAGTCTCTAAAGACTTAAACCTATCAATATGACCTACGATATACAGAAATGAAAGACTAACAATGACTAGAGGAAATAATTATCAGGGAAACAACACCAATAATAATACTCTGCAATATACTTAGCTGCCAGCAAGGTATCATTAAACACCTCTTTAGTCCTCGACCTGTAGAAACAAATAAGCACTCAACAAAATCTTATGTGTCAAGACACATTGCAAGTGTTTCCTAGGCTCAATCCAAATATCTATTGACAACTGTGCTTCTGCTAACAAGGAGAGGTTAAGAGATGCCTCTCAAAACCGTTTATATAAGGCAGATAATCAGTTATGATTTATGACATTGATCATTGTTGTTGTAGGTATGAATTCTATGAAGTTCTTACCAAAACACAGCTCAAGAACATACACATATGACAAAAGCACCTGATTCACTTGAAAATGCAAAAACATTCATAAGCACTAATCATCCTCCACATAATTTTTGTTGTTGTTATTCATACATCTGCTGCAGACCAACGACATACTGAATAAGATCTGCAGGGATGATATAAATCTGATCAATATACCAGTAACATATGAATCTAAATGATAAATAAACAAATTAAAATAAATACTTTAAAGTGCTAGTCATAATCCAAGCTTTACATCATTCCTTTCTTTCAAAAGTCACTTGCATTTAATGTTTCTCCGAAGTAGAATACCAGATTATGTTTAGTTTTCCAAAAACCACTGGTAGTGCTCATAAGCTCAACAATATGATAAAGAACGATCTTAATTTGTATGAAAGCGTAATGAAATACAAGACACAGAGCAAACAACTTGCATCACATGCAAAGCTTTTCAAGCTGGTGCTGACAGTCTCATTTTGATTGTTATGAAATCTTTTGTGAGGATATGATATCCCTCTCACTAATTTTCTTGTACAGCTGATGTTTAATAATATTTTTACCTAAACCTGACATAAAAATATCCTACATAAAAATATTATACATATCATATACACATTTTTAGACTATTCACATTGGACATTTAATAAGATCATTAAATGCATATCATACCTTTTGTTAATTCACAAATTCTGTGCCTAATGATAAACAGTAATGAACTACTGTCCTAAGCATCCTTTCTTTTACCTAACAGGGACATCAAACTCCCAGAAATGAAAGATTTAATAGTCTATGAATCAGTATGATGTGAAGAAGCATATGGCAGACAAAAATTTCTACCACTATGTACAGAACGGAAGATTCAATTTGAGTATCGCAGTCATTATGCTACCCATGCCATTACAGCTTCCAGTCGACAGTATATAACCAATACAAATCATATCATCTTCCATACCAAAATTCTCCTCAGCAAATAATTCAATGATATTCTTTTCAAACACAATCTGCTCAACACAGTTCATTCACAACAGTTAGAAAATGTAAAGCAACTCAATGTGTTACTATTCATCAGAAAAACACCTACAAAACTTTAATGTTACATTACGGACTGTGGAAAATACCAATGACAGACCCAAATACATTATTCAGAGTCACAAGAAGCCTAAGAAATATATCTGGATAGTAATACCAAAACCTCTAATAAAACAAAACATGTAATATTTAAATCCCCCTTCTGAACTGTTGAATAAAGGAACGAGATGAAAATGGATGACTGGAAAAAAGAATGGTTTTTGATGATGGAACTTTCATATAACTGTAACTGGACTTTCTGATGATGAAAATCAAGGTGAACTATATCTACAAAGAAGTGTTTTTGACTTAGCTCAAGCAACATTCAAATGCATACACTTTTGTATGGAAGTTATTTCTTCCACACATGTATTTCTTTGGTTTATAAGGACTATGATACCTAAATGCCATACAGTCAAATTGATCCTGGAATAACATCAGCAGAATTATGTAGATAAATGTTCATTCAATCATTACTCGAATGCCGCTGCCATGACTACTTGGAAAAGCTGATCCTATTGCTTAGTACACTGTATACATAAACAAATCTTATATAATATACAAAACATTAATTCTGCCAAGTAAATAATATTTTGTAACATCAAACCATGCATACTATTGTGACACAATTTGAATTTTTATAAAAACAAATATATCTACAAAGCTGGAATTCAAGAGGTAGAAGTAACAACACTAGGCAATAATGGCAAAAAGATAAACCTATACCATCGAGAAACTTGGGTCAATGTGTACCTTCATCAACGATAACAGCACCACTATGTGCACTGTAAGGAGCTGTGACTGCTCCTCTTCTGTCATCTTCACTATTTGTATCTCGTACCACCTTCACATTATTTTGTATTGTAACTTTGCTACCAATACTAGGCATTATATTTTGATGGCTTAGCCTAAAGGATGGTCCAGAGTGAGAAGAGTTCAAACTGACTGTCTTTTCTGTCCTTTTACCACTGTATTTCCTAACAGAGTTATCTTTAATGGATGTGTTAGTCCCCTCTTCCCCTTGCATATTGTCCACCTCCTGCTGTGCTTTCCTGGATACTCGGGTGAAGGGGGATGAAGCAGCCAAGTATGGTCGAGTGTCATAAGAGAACATTACACCAAGTGCCACATTAAATGCAGAGGCATCATAGTGAGAAGCTAGATTTATGCAGCAACTATAATAGTCAGCTTGACTGTAAACAAAACTTTTCTCTTGTATTAATGTTTATATTTTAGATGTATTGTTTTGTTTTATTTTCCATTTGGAAAATCTTGTCTATGTAGGTTGTAAAAAATACATATAGTATGTAAACACTATGTAAATATGTATGGGATTTGTGATATCTTGCCTGGTATAATACCATATAGCGTGAAATGTGTTTAGGTGTAGGTAGAATGGAATCGCACTTAGAAAAATAAAAATTTTTGTTTACTTACATAAAGAGGATCTGTGACGCCATCCAGGGCACACAGTGCATGCTGCCATATCCTCCAGCACCTGTCCACATAAGTATAAAGAACATAATGCAATAAATGTTTTGGTATTTTCTTCAATAATATATGACATAAAGGTATTTTGTAAGGAAAAATATTTTTTTTGAATTTCACATATTTTTTTTTGGCATTGGGTATCTTAAATTTTCAAAAAGATTGTGCAGTGAAAGGGTTATGGATGGAGGAGATACTCTAGCATTCCCTGCTTTAGGAAAAACAACATACTGCAGTAGACAACCTGTAATGGGAAACATATTACTTAAAAGAAATTGGATTTCATGGAGCACCATAAAAAGGATTCTCTGGTCTTTGCTCTTATTCATACATAACAGATATAGCCTATCAGTGTCATTCTATTATGATTTTTTCAGCAACTTGTGTCTTCTGTAATGTATTGATATGTATGAAAACTGCAGCTTACCTAGCTATAATGTACAAGTTCTTTATCATGAAAGAATTTTAACTTTCCTCAGTACAAAGCTGTCGACTTTGTGGTACCTGGAGCAGGAAGGCTTGAGATCAGTTGGACACCTTCTGATGGTGGTGATGCCATTCGGGAAACCATTCAAGACTTCAAGGGTGCTGGAGTTGCAATGGGAATGTTCAACACCGATGAATCAATTAAGTATGTGAATTGAAATTTTCTCCTGGATAGGTTCTTCCTGTGAGCCAAGAGAGGTACCTTGGATTGCCAGGAGTTAGAAACCTTGTAATTATCAACATTTCTGGTGGGGTCAGTGCCTCTCACTCCTCATTTACCAACTGTTCGGTGATAATAGCCATAGCACGGCCTTGGTTCACCCTCCCACCAACCAGCAGCCTCCACTAGCAATGACGTAATCATTCTGTGGCTGTCAGTGTAGACTTGCCTCATATTATCTCTGTTTTGAGTCGACATAGGACTATTCAGGCTGGCTGTTTGTTGCCAGCTTCTTCCACACATATATAGCATGTTGTTAAAGAGAAAATAAAACTGCTCATGTTATGATTCCTGCCACATGCTATGCAAGTCTTCATGTGATGACTCTTGCTCTTTTAAGTGTTGATACCTGCATCAAAACACAGATTTAGGATATCTGTAGTACAAAGCATCTGCCAGTCTACACTATTAAATGATTTGAGTGTGAACATAGTGGGTGCTTACTTGTCACATTCTGACATGCCTGAATGAGAGTGTTGTGATTTTCAAATAGGGACCAACTTGACAGTTCATGTGATATCCTGTGGGCTGTGCATAGCCTCACCATTTTTTTTTAAAGACTGATATCCTCTCTATCTGAAAAAAAGGATGGGGCTTAACTACAGTTTTTCCTTGTTAATTTTTCTTAAGCAAGTTTTAAGTATATTGAGGAATGTGCTGATCGTACATTACAAGTCTCTCATACTCCTACTTTTAACAGAGCAGGTTTTTATCATCATGCAGAAAAGTCTTCATTGATTCCCAGTTAGGATTTCAGTTGGCTTGGATTAGTTTGATGTATTCAGGTGTACTTTCTCTTAGGGAACAAAAGGTGGGACCACATAATTGTTTTAATAGATAGGTTCCCAGTTCAAAGTATTTTGAAATTGACAAGATTACCTTTTGGGAGAGCTCATTGTTATAACTCAGTGCAGTGACGTGGTAAGACATTCTGGATAAACAAGCATCACTTCTCTTTTCAAGATCTTGAGAGACTATTTTTCCCAAGAACTTCTCACTCAACTAGTCTGTGACACAGATATGAGGACTTCACAGAGGCATATGCCTTGGACTGTTTCTTCCACATCCTCGATGGTTTAGATGGATGCCTTGAGGCTGAATGGAGTTTGCATCCTTCAGAAGTTCATGCAAGGGCTGGATTTTGGTGGCAGGAACGAAAGTCTTTGTTTGTCCGGTGGCAGACTGGTACCTGAACAAAACTAATGCATATCCTTCCCTTAACCTATTCATTGATCACATACGCTTTACATGACAGTCAGTTTTTAATCCCCCATGGTAGTATAACTGTGCGTGCCACCTACATATGTTTTTTGTTTTAGTTTACCAGGCCACTACTCGTTATCTTTCAAGGAGGTGATGCCATCAGTTGGGAATAATTTGCACAAAGCCTCCTTGGGGTATTTCACGGAGTGCCTCAGGTTATCTCAATACATTGTGGAGTAATCAAGTTTGGCTTGAAAAACAAAGAAATTGAAAGAAATATGGCTCTAGTTATGATAAGAACATTAATCCCATATACGAGGGTATTGATGAAACGTTAGATGGCTACTATCCCTCTTCATCAAGCACAAGTAATGATTATTGTGTATGAATGAAAAAGTGTTCGGATTCCTGTACTGTATTGGCTTTGAATTCATCTACTGTTTTGAACTCATAAGACCCAAAAATCTGATTTTAATGGTGAAACTAGGACAGAACAATTTGAATGTAAGCACCATGTGTGAAAAAGTGGTTTCAAAAATAAGACTATGTTAAACAGAACTTGTAACTTTGTAAAACTATAAGTTGTTTGCCACATTGGGTGAATTTACTTTGAGCCGTGGACAATTGTGTAGCCTCTCACAGACTTTTCAGTGTGCTTGCACTTTCAGCTGTAAGGTTAGTCAATTGTATTGTATTTTACATCATTATTTACTGCATGTTGTATGATATTTGCACCATTGTCATGATTTATATATTTTTTGATGTTAACAAACTGTGGTGGATACCTAAACTACCTCCATTATTTTAAGAATTGTACTTAATGCTCCCAAATTTGCATGGCTAGCTAGGCGGGCACACTCGAATGTAACAGCTATGTCCAAATGAAGTTGCTAGTGTTTAGGGTAAGACTTTCGTCTCTTGGCAATTTCTTCTGTATTTTTCAGATTCTGTTGATAATTATTAATGCATGCATTAGGTAAGGACATACTGAAGAGAAATGTGTGGAAAAAATATATGAAAAATACAGTTTACCACATTGATTAGTTGAATGTTTTGAACTGGAGGCAGTCACAAGTGTTATGGAGCTATGTAAGATTTCCGTCATTCTCAGCTACTTTCTTCTATATTTTTCTAAATATGTCGATAATGATTAGTTCATGCATTATATAAGAACCTTTTGATGAGAATTACTTAGTAAAATACAGGAAAATTACAAATAATTTAATGTATCATTGACAGATTATTAGTTGAATGTTTTGGACAAAGGGAAGTGTGAGCATTAGGGTGCTGTGTAAGACTTCCATCTCATTCAGCTATTTTCTCATATATTTTTTCTGAATATGTAGGTGATTATTAATGTATGCATTGGATAAGAACCTCCTAAAGAGAACTGTTGAAAAGTTGTATGAATAATACAGTTTACCCTATCCTTTTCTAGTTATAAGTTAAATGTTTTGAACCAAAGGCAGTCGTAAGCATTCTTCTAACATCTCTGTTAATGATTCCTTACTCTAAATGTTAAGGGTCCATCTTATGTGATCCTGGGGTTGCCAGGGACATGGCAGATGGACCCTTGTGAGCCAAAGATTACTCTTAAGTTAATGTTTTTGCTTATCCACTTGCAGTGGAAATCTTTTCTAACCCTACCCTTCCATGTTGGCATGGTCTCATGGCTCATTAGAGAAACCGGCTATGGATAGAAAATGCAACTTTTAAAGCTTAAAAAACTCTTTCTCTCAGGGTCATTTCCCTGTGAGCATTTTTCCAACCCCTCCTTCCCATATCTTTCGAAAAACCTTTTTCTAAACTGATGGTAACCACCATCAGGTTGATGTGTGTGCTCCAAGAATTATGAGGCAGGCTAGTACCAGGAGCCAGGGGATAATGGCACCATTGCAAAGTGAAGGTTTGTTTGGTAGGAGGGTGGATTTGGGCAAGGCTCATGGTCGTTATCACAAAAAAAGTGGTTAACAGAGGGTAAGAGGCATTTACTTTATCAGAAATGAAGAGGGTTAAGAGGTTGCTACCCTCCAGATATCCAAGATATCTGTGTTGGCTCACAGGGAGAGTGTACTTATAAACTTAAATTTCTTGAATTATAGAAAGATTATTTGGATTGCTTATTGGTGTCCTTGATAATATCTAACATCTTAACCTGACATTTTCCATTACTGTTTGAGAGAAAATTGTTGAATTTATAGAAAGGAGCATGCTGGTGCAAATGTGTATTTGAAACCATTGCACAAGATAAGTTGTGAACTATCATTTTTTTGCATATTAGCTTTTAAATTTGTTTTTTCATTTTCAGAGGATTTGCTCATGCATCTATGGTGTATGCTTTAGATAGGAAGATGCCTTTGTATATGTCCACAAAGAATACAATTCTAAAGAAGTACGATGGTCGCTTCAAGGATATTTTTCAGGAAATTTATGAAAAGTAGGTATTTGTGTATTGGTAGATAGATTGATGATATGGTAGTAAAGAATTTCCTATAGATTTTTGCTGTTTTTGATAATGTTATGCATTATAATGGTTTATAAAGTATCTTTGAAATGTTATATGTATTGCTGTCATGAAGCAAGATTTCCTTTATGATTTACTTCATACAAAGAGATTAGACTTATGTGGAAATGTATATGTATATTTATGACTAGTTGCAGGATCTAGCTTTAGCATGCACACACCTTACATATCTACAGTATCTTACCTAGTGGTATTTTTCACTTTCATCCAGTCTATATATCTTTAATATCTATCACATTCGACATAGTTTAACAAGTCTACACACAGTAAGTGGTTTCATGTTGTAAAATTAATCTCCCTCCATTACAGCACAAATATATTTACATTTGAGACCACATGCACTTTTTGTGGTAATTAATCTTTGTATTGTTGGGCTCCAAGGTGCCAACCCTGCAGACTGGCAAATGCAGGTATGCTTGGTGCATAGGTTCAAACTTGTTGTATGCAGATCAGGGCAATAAATTGTGTAGTAGACTTTTGTCCACTTGTGGTTATTAAATATGATTAATAAATATGTGAATGTTTAAGATTATATTGGTCCCATGAAAGAATGGTAGCACAGTGATCAACTTAGAAGCAGGGAAGATGTAATTTACATCTAGTACATCATATGACCAATATTTTTGAAGTATTAGAATTGATTACTATTATTTCTATAGTGTATTTCAAACTGATAGCTTGGGAAACTGTTGAACTAGTTGTATTGAGAACATATCTTGAACAGCAATTTTTTTCACTTTTTTATCTCATACTTTTCCGCTGTTTCATGTGTTAGTAAGGTATTGCCAGGAACGAACGAAGAAAGACTGCATTTGCTCACATCCATTCTCTAGCTGTCATGTGCAATGCATCGAAACCACAGCCCCCTATCAACAACCGGGCTCCTCATATCTTTCTGTGGATTCCCCCAGCTACCTCACGTGCCCTTGTCCAGTCTAGTGACAGCATGTCACCCCCCATATATCACATGGTTCCAGTACGCTCTATCCTGTGAATGCCTGCATATTCATGCCCCGACCTCTCTAAATATCCTTCCATCTCCAGTTTGGTCTCCCCTCTGTTCCTTTTCCCCTCCACTTTTGACGTATCCAGTGCCCGCCAATGAAGTTGGTCTGAGCAGGCCCATGGCAATTATATTGACGCAGATCATCTTACCCCACCTAAAATAGTATTGGTGTCTGCTAGTGAAGCTGGCTGCCTCTAAGGAGCAGCAGCAACTACGTGCCATTCCGGCATACCACATAAGCCTACCTCAGTAGCAGTTTAACTGTTTAAGGTGGCGGGG
>JAUTYZ010309016.1:0-10390 GCA_032273725.1 Panulirus interruptus | reverse complement strand
GTCAAGGGATGTATAAACTCACTATGATATTACGGCAAAAAAAAAAACTCCCAAGAGTGTTTGTAGAACTAAACTGGAATTTTACTACATCAGAACATAATGAATAATCTATCAGAAAAGGGAAGCACATTCTAGTAGTTAATACTTACTTATATCCCTACAAATAACAATTATAAAAAGTCCGTCTTGGAACTAAAATCGTAACATCAAGATTATTTATAGGGTGTCGTAGCAATTTCCAGTCTATTTTTTATGTTTATTCCTACATTACAATGTTTTACCTAATTAGCATCTACATCTTAATTGTTCTATTATGTAGTTCCACACAATTGAACACTAGAATCCCAGAAAACTTTTTCGAGGATATAGCTAAACGTCAAGAAAAGCATCCGTCAGGTGCTAAAATCAGCCGATTGCAGCATTAGTAAAGGATAGCTCTTTCACCTCTGAAACAACTAAACTGAATCATTCTTGTGTATGGACTCTAATAAAAATCATTAACATCGTTATCAGACACTGAACAGCTACAATATTTGCAACTTGGTTATAATTACTTACCACTCTTTCGACATGTTTACGTCTAACTTAACAGGGTGTCTGCTTCTCCTACACACCAGGTAAGGGCACTAGCGACAGGTGAACTGAGAAATGCGACGGGTAAACGGACTCAAGTTGTGCTTATTAATCACACAAACCGTAAAAATTAAATGTCAATCAAGAGAGACACCAATGACACCCGTCTGCCACTGTAAAAGCGTCCGCCTGACACCACAACCTGACTCCATGAGTCTCCCATCCCAGCTGGATGCGATGACACTTACCAATTTATTTTTTCTTTGTTTTCTGAAGAAAATAAGAATATTATAAGATGTTCATAATAATCATCACACATATTCAATATAGATAAACAAAATCAGCTAAACTTGGGTTTTATAAGGAGGTGAAGTTACATAAAAATCATATTGTATTATGTAAAAGAATATTCTGGCATCATTGCCAAAAAGAGTTGTCATGCTGGAATTACGCTTCTTGCTATCCGGCAAGCATTATTTAGTAAATTTAACGAATTAGTAACTTTAGGTATTCAGCTTAGGTAGCTCATTGTGTACTGGATGATGAAGAAGCGAAATTATGCAGTATCTATGTAATCGACACCCGGTTAAATCGCCTATCAAGTGTTATCAGCCGGCACCTACACGATCATCTTACTTCTATTTTTTTTTTTCTTTACATAAGACGTTAGCAAGAAATCTATGGGAGATGGGCCACATGCACAGTGAGAGTGTATGTGGTCTTAGAATTATCTTTAACACCAGAAGGTGTTAAAGATTTTTCGGTTGGTGATGTAGCTTGACTTTGACGGCCTTAATGACCCTGGCAGTCGATAGGCCTAAAGCCCAAACAACCAACCATCTATGGGAATTGCAGTATTTAGGGTTACTTCAAAATCGCATTGCTTCTTGTATGACTTAAACGTAATCCAACTCACCAGAGCGTAATGTAACATAGAGTTTATGAAGTTATGTTTCCAACCTGATTCAAATACATATTCATCATTGGTTTTCTTGTGAAGATGCAAATTCGTGGCTCCTGTTACATGAAACCAGTGTTCTCTAAGTTGACGAGGCACCTGCCATGCAAAGAATTCCCAGTAACCTTAAGGCAATGTCACCTTCGGAGATGGGCCCCGACGAACTCACGTATGGGAATCTCTCAAAGATATAGCTTAAATATGTGTTCTCAAGAGAAGCGACAAACATAAATGAATATATATATATATATATATATATATATATATATATATATGGTGATTAGAATGATTCCGAGTCGCCACATAATCTTAGCTTGTGTTTTTTTCGCTGAGGCAGTGATCTTAATAATATGAGGATTTGAGCTGCAGCAAAATACTGGAAACAAAGGCGTTTCAAGTAACGTGGTGTAGAAACGGCAGCCATTATGATTTACTCGAGGTGGCCCCGTCAACTCACTGAAAAAAGCAGGCAGCGGGTCCAGATGTGAGAACACTGACAGGAATGCCCTTAAAGAGGAAATGTATAGAATAAAAGAACTGAAAATATGGTAAGGTGAAAGATTATTGTTGTATTTCATACCTATAAAGGAAAACAAATGAAAATATAAAGAAATTTCAAAATGTTTTAATACTGGCAAGGATTCTGAGTCATGTGGGTGCTGGGGAAACCCGGGGCTTTCTGGGGATTTACCGGAACACCGAACCCGACTCGTGCGCTTTCCCACTCGCCTTACCTTGACAACCGTGCCCGTCGGGAAATTCATTTTATCTATGCCCACCACTGGCTGCCTGATTTTAGATAGTAATACTGTGATAAACATATGATGATACTAGGTTAATATTAGTGATAACGTCCGTATAAATCCATACGTCGAGCTTATATATTTAGTTCAAGCGGTCTAATTAGTATCCATCAATAGTTTGCCTGCTCAACAGGCACTTGGTGCTCAGTTGAAGTTGTCAGTAAGTTTCGACTCTCTCTCGGGGATTCTTCTTCACCCTTTGGTCTGTCAATGGAGACCGATCAGATAGCAACACACATGTCGCTAAAATGAAAAGAAATAACCAAGGTCACGTGAGACGACTGAACTTTGACCTGGATGGAAGGTTATAATCAGAGGTTAAGTAGTCCCGCGAGTAGCGGAGACGAGGCTACAATGTTCAGGCGCCTGGAAAGTTGGTGCAGGTCTGAGAAAAATTTTCCCAGAGTTGCCGAGAAAACATTAAGCTTCTGACACTTTTAGTGTTTATATATTATCATGCAGGTCATAAAAAAATCAAATGTTACTGCTACAATATTCATTACGAATATCGTGATTTCCATTGATTATAATTAGGATGAGTCCTAAAGTTATTCTTGTATTCATGAAAAACTATTACTCCCATGATATTCAACAGAAAACTAATATCAGTTTCCAAATTTAATGAGAGCTCTGATATGGGGTGAAAAATAGTATGCTTGAAATAGTATGAGATATTGCCTAAAGAGGGATATAAATTAATCGTGATGTTCCTCCAATCTTCAGAAGTCAGAGGTTTATTGATAATTGCTTTCTTATTGGTGAAATCATGATGGGACCCACTTTTCTTTTGTCAAGATGGTTAAAACTTTTCGTATTTACTGCTTCCCAAAAAGCATCATATTCTTGAAGAAAATATCTTGGATCAGTCATATCAAATAAAAAAAAATAATAATAAAGAGCTGCAATAACTCAAAACCCAGTCATTCTTTTTTTAATTAGTAAAACTATGTCCTCTGTTTCAAGTAAATCATTTAGTACAGTCTAAACTTCACTTTAATGAAAATTTTAGGATACCTAAGTAGTAATAAATTTCACATGCTAAATTGAGAAGAATCTAGTTCTCTACCAAGAAAACACTATTAAGACTTTACAAAATATACAAGAAAACACTATTAAGACTTTACAAAATAAATCATAAATCCAAATCACTTCCATAGTGTTGAATTGTTTTTACTTTAAATTACAACTGGATAAAAGTATATCTAAAGATGATCTTGAGGAAAGCTCTTGGAGTTACAGAATCCACACCAGTATAGGCACTTCAATTAAATGCTAGTAATTCACTTCATAGGTTACTTAATAACAAACTTATCACAAGTTTTATTTAAAAATGCTCATCTATGCACACAGACATCCAACTGAAAGTTACATAAACAAATCTGAGCAATACAAAATTGGTTCATAACAGCCTTCATTGAAATTAAAACTAAAAATTATCAGATCAATAGTATCTCCATTAAAAAATTTACTAGTATCAGCATTATCTATCTATTTATATTTCTGATGCATGTTCCCTCTGGGAACCCCTTCAAGGGGGGGGGGAATGGCAAAAGAGTCTCCATAACTGGTGACCTCCAATCCCGCTTCTTAGCTTTTAGGGCATCACCCTTAACAGACCACTGGCAGAAAGCAACTCTAGTGGTGTTTCCAGAGGCTCCTACCTAATGTTCCTACTGACTACTTCTATCTAATGTTCCGGTCTTATGTTCCAACCTATTACTTCTACCTAATGCTCCTGCCTAATTTTCCTACTTACTACTTCTACCAAATGTTCCTACCTACTACTTCTGTCTATTGCAACTACCATTGTGCCAAAAGGCAGGGCTAGTACATCGTGCTCGCTGCAGGAAAATCTAAAGTTATGAAGAATGAGTTGTGTGAGTTAAGTGTAGTCAAGTGTTATATGTGACAAGGAGATATTGTATGTTTGTGGACAGAATGTCAGACGTCCATGTGTGGGTGAGGCAGAAAGAAAAGACAACTACCTGGGTCAGACGAATGCAACTTGATAACCACTGAAGTACTGGCTCACTACACAACCGTCGCTAACCCTCCTAATACCCAGGAGGGTATCTGCTTTATCTAATTTTGCATTAAGGATTAGCTTTCAGCAATGTATACACACAACAGTATAATTACTAATTTCCAAAGCCACTTTTACTTGTATCAATATAAGTATTCCTGAATTTCATACCAGTTAACATAAACCATGGATGCACTTTATAAACATATGTAGGTGGATTCAAGCAGGATGATAATAAATCAACAGTAGTACATCCCTATATTCCACAGTTGAAGCTCTACAGTGGTCACAACACTTCTATCTTGGATGACATTTTAAGTTAATCTCTCTTAAATTAAAAATTCATGGATTATCAGTAGTGTCCATCATGTTTAAAGGTGGAGGGTTAATCTTCACTGGATTCCCAGTACTCATACAACACTGGGAATGAACTTGCTGACTATTTCCATATCGGTATATCAGAACTCTTCATCTGTAAATGATCATTTCCATTAATAATAAAAACAAAATTATCTATGACAAAATACATAATGGATGCCATTAAGATGGGAAAAAGTTCAAATACACAGAGAATCCAGGTATTATATACTAAAATCTTGCATAAGAGAAGTCAGTTAGTGTTACTGTCAAACCAAAGTTAGAGACACTAAATTAGCTAGGACAGATTATATGATTAATCATGTATAGAAACCAATGTTTTCAATATAGTTCAAATGAAATACGAAAACACGCTATAATACCAAGATACAGCATATGTATACCCTTCAAATAGAAAAAATTCTGGCTCCTTCATTACTAGGAGATAATGAATACTGTAAAGTAAATGATAAAATTGCCACAGTTATTGAGGAGTTGTTAATAGATATCAAAATCATCATGTTTTTGACTGGATCTACTTGGATATACAGGACACCTACTTGCTATTTTCAATGGTCTTACACTCTCAGCAAATTTCACTACATGGAGTCAATAAAATTCAAATATTCTTTTAAACGCTGGGAAGCAGGATTGTCAGTATACTCTCAAGACACTGAATATCCCTGCCCTTTGCCAGTCTTGGGGAACAGGGCAAAAGGTGCATGCCAGGGTTCCTGGGGTTGTATCATAATAATAATGACATATATATTTATAACATGAAAAAAGGCCACATCTGCTCACACTCAGTCTCTAGCTGTCATGTGTAATGCACTGAAAACAAAGCTCCCTATCCACAGACCTTTCCATGGTTTACCCCAGACATTTCACTTGCCCTGTTTCAGTCCAATGACAGCACATCGACCCCAGTATACCACATCGTTCCAATTCACTCTATTCCGTGCACGCCTTTCACCCTCTTGCATGTTCAAGGCCCCGATCGCTCAAAATCTTTTTCACTCCATCCTTCCATTCCCAATTTGGACTCCCGGTTCTCCTTGTTCCCTCCACTTCTGACACATATATCCTTTTTGTCAACCTTTCCTCACTCATTCTCTCTATATGTCGAAACCATTTTAACACACCTTCTTCGGCTCACTCTACTACTCTTTTTATTACCATACATTCCTCTTACCCTTTCATTACTTATTCGATCAAACCACATCACACCACATATTGTCCTCAAGCATTTCATTTCCAACACATCCACCCTCCTCCGCACAACCCTATCCATAGCCCATGTCTCGCAATCACATAATATTGTTGGAACTACTTACTATTCCTTCAAAAATACCAAATTTTGCTCTGAAAGATAACGTTCTCTCTTTCTACACATTCTTTATCGCTCCCAGATCCTTGCCCCCTCCCCTATCCTATGACTCATTTCCGCTTCCAAGATTCCATTCACTACCTAGTCCACTCACATATATCTAAAACACTTCTCTTCCCCAATTTTTCTCCATTGAAACTTACATCACAACTAACTTGTCCCTTAACCTTGCTGAACTTAAAGATCTTGCTTTCATTCACATTTACGCTCACCTTTCTCCTTTCACAAACTCTTCCAAACTCAGACGACAACTTCTGCAGTTTCTTACTAAAATCAGCCACCAGTGCAGAATCATCGGCGAACAACAACTGACTCACTTCCCAGGCCCTCTCATCCCCAGCAGACTGCTTTACTCGCTCCTCTCTCCAGGACTCTTCATTTACCTCCCTGACCACCCCATCCATAAAGAAATTAAACAGCCATTGTAACATCACACACCCCTGCCGCTGACCGACCTCTCTTCCTACTCGTACACATGCCCTATACCCTTGATAAGAGCTTCTCACTGCTTCTAACAGCTTACTTCCACACCATATATTCTTAAGACCTTCCTCAAAGCATCTCTATCAACTCCATTATGAGACTATTTCAGATCCATAAATGACATATACAAATCCATCTGTTTTTCTAAGTATTTCTCACACACATTCTTCAAAGCAAACACCTAATCCATATACCCTCTACCACTTCTGAACCACACTGCTCCTCCCCCGTCTGATGCTTTGTGCATGTTGTCATTTGATAATACCTTTAAGCTAACTTTCTACCAACATATCAAATCTTAAAGGACCTGTTGAAGCTAGTAGCAACCTACCCAACTGTGCACATCACATCAGCTTATAATGTCCCTGCGCCGCCACTGCTGTTGTCTCCAACCTCAACAAACTCACATAACTTAAGACAGCCGCGAAACTATTAAACTATTGGCAGTAATTCAGGAATATCCTTAATAAATCAAGACTCTCCCACTCCCTAATGTTGTTAACTTTTCATGAATGTCCCTTGGCGGTCTTTACTTGATTATTTAGAAATACGGTTATTTATTCAACACCAGCCTTACTCTCATTTCATCATACCGTGCCCTTGCTATACAACTGTTAGCCTAGCCTTTCACTACAACTCAATCTGAGGCAAATCACACAATATACTGAACACGTTTTTCCAACTAGTAAATTTGCCATATGTCCGAGTATGAACACATGCAATCTCATTTAACCTCACAGCCTATAGCATCACTGCACAGTTTGAAGAAATATTTCGTTGACCGAGCTCTACTTGTCACAGGAGTTAGTTTAGGGTGTGTATCTCCATTAGGTTTGCTCATCATTCGTCTTCTAAAACCTCACTACCCTTTCAAATCCTGAACCGTAACACTTGACAATAGCTTCATCAAAGTGAACACTTATCAAAGTCATTGCTCCTCCTTCCTCGCACAACTGATCACTGCAATAAATTGCCACTGGAAACTTGTGTATCCTACGCCATAAAATAATCTCTGAGTTTCAAAGTATAAGCTTCGTACACTTCAGTCACGGCATCTTTCCATTGTTCCTCTTATTGAGAGGCATGCAAGCATTGTAGCTTCAGACACTTCATGCACAACATGCTTTAACCCAGATGTTGCATGTAGAGCAGAGGGAGTCAGGGCAGATGTTCAGCAGCAGGTGGAATCAGTAGTGGTGAGACACATTGTTCAGATGTTAGGGGACCACCTCACCTGCTCCACCTCATCCTCCTGCCTTCTCAGTAAATCAGATGGTGACTGATCCTCTGATGTTTGCTGTTATGATACATATTCAATACATCAAAGAATTCATGATGTGTTCATTCTCACCTACCTTCCCTAATATCTCATGTCCTGTTGCTCATCCAACAGTACAAAGATTGTCTTTTACTCTGCCGATCGTCCAAACTCCTCGTTGGGTCTTCTATATCCTGGTATTTATGCAACGAGCCAACGGATGTCATGCAATTCATCCAATATCCCTAATGTCTGCTCCCCTGCCGCTCAGCTAACAGATCGGCTGGTGCTTGATGATGCGCTCACCCCATTTCTCTTACCGTATTTTTCTGGCATCTTTCTGGGTGATCACTGATGAATCAGTCATCGTACAAGTCAACTCTAACCAAATTCCAAAGCCTTGATACACCTCATCAGCTAGTGATTAATGCCCTGAGTTTGAGCAGCACTTAAGATGATGCATGCTGTCCTGCTATTTACCCAGCTGTGTTTGGAAATTATATAGTGTGTCTCGCCACCTCTCAGGTACGGTGAGTCCAGCAAATTAATCGGAGGCACAAAGGACGAAGCTGGCAGGCAGGCCTTTGACGTTCAGGAGAAGGCCAGCATCCTCAGGACCCTCAATCTGATGGGTAACACGAGACATTGGTGCTTTCGCCAGGAAAGTGGTAACGGGGTCTGTAACCAGTCCTGAGTCACATTATACTTGATCTATCTTATTTTTCTTTCCTCTGGCGTATACAGCTTCCTTGTAGGTTTAAATACTCTATTAACCCAATAAGGCAGACACTCTCAACCAGGATTTTCGTAATATATTCACTCTGAAGGTTCATTCGTTTACCATTGCCTATTTTTCACTGGAGGGCTTGTCAAGAAAAACTAATGTCCTTTCTACAATTAGTCATAAGAATAAGGGTATTTAGGTTTAATATCACTTTCGTGTGCTCTTAGATTCAAGTTTCTTCCCGCTTATGACTAGTCTTTCGGCATTTTAATACCTCATTTAAAGCTCGATCATTTATTAATGTCATCACCTGTTCCCCAGCACCGAACAAGAGTTTCTTTAGTTCCATGACCGAGTTTTGCGATATCCGTATGTCTTGTTGGAATCAATCCACCTGTTCCCTAATCCAGTCTATTTTTATTTATATAAGTACGCAACTGATTGTTTTTGTTTGCTTGAATGTTATATTAAATGTTACATTTGATATAACCAAACTTAAGAAGCCTGTTCAAACTTTAGCTTTAAGTAGGACGTGAACCGTTTGCAGAGTATTTCCTTATCCATGAACTTGAACTGCTCCTTTTGTCAGTCGATCTGCATCTCGTCTCAACACATCTCCCTCAATAAAGTCAGACTTGGACGGGATATCTTAGTGGGATAGAAGAAATCTGATTAAGTTTAATGCCTCCAAAATCCAATTTCTACCCATCTCTCCATCGAAAATTCCTAACGACTTTCCTCTCGCCTTTGACGTTCTGTAATTCCACATATTAATTCAATGAACATAATTGATACGACTATAACATCAATTCTATCTTAGAAAACGCACATTACGGAAAATGCTAAGCCTGCCTCTAAGAAACTGGGAGCCCTGTTTAGATGCTGAAATAAATTTTCTTCCAAATAATTGTTTTGTTTATACAAAAGATTGCTCTGTCCTTGTATGGAGTACTACTCTCACGTCTGGGGTGGTTCTAGCTCTGCATCCTTAATTGACAGAGTTGAGTAGAACTCAGTCAGACTTATAAACTCTCCCAGGCTAACTTCAAAACTTGACTCACTTGCCCAATGCCGCAAGATGTTCTATTTTCTCCTCTTCCATAGGTATCACTTAGGTTTTTGCTCCCAAGAGCTGGCTGTTTGTGTGCCCCCACCATAAGCTAAACCTCGCAATACTCGGCAAGCTGCTGGGTCACATGATTATTGTGTGGCCGTTGGCAGCTCAAGGGTGGGCCGTTTTGATAACTGTTTCTTTCCCTACACCTCAAAGTATTGGAAGTCTCTGCCCTCTCATGTCTTTCCCAATAACTATGATCTGGCCCAATTTAAAACACAGATTTTTTCACTCCCTCGAAAATTAGTAAATATTTTCCCTTGTCTCTTCTTTTTGCCTTTCATTAACCCTGCTATATTTCAATTAAGGCCCGGCCTTGATATTAACTTTTGTCCGTGACTGGAGCGTCCAACGTAAAAGAATTTATATGTGTATATATCTTATCTGGGTAAGATAAATATATGATGCAACAAATAGTAAAAGTAAGAATGCAGTGATTATAATAGATACAAATATTGATAAACAAAGACCAATGAAATCTAGAGATGAAATACACCTCAACAAAATTGAAATAGATAATAGGTAACACTAGTCAAAAAGGATTTTGTCCCATGGAAAAAAATATCTGTTTCTTGTGTATTTTTGCACGCTGAATCCAAATATGTTTTCAGAATTTCTCTATCACCCATAGTTTTTTGTTCCAGCATACTCGCATATCATTACGTACAGTATATATGTACCAGTGCTCTACGGAGCATTTGAAACAAAAA
>JAUTYZ010309015.1:0-14907 GCA_032273725.1 Panulirus interruptus | reverse complement strand
TTAATAAAAACATTAAGGCAATTAATAATTAAACTTAATGAACTGTCACTTCACGGAAAGAGTCCACTGACAATGTTCTACCAAATCCTTACCAATTTCACGTCTTTGTAAAGTTCTGATAACTGGGAAAAAAAAGAATCTAACCATTCATCAGATGTTTAGTTCATGTTGAGCCAAAAATAATAATAATTTGAGTAAATTGCAATGAACAGATATCAGCTGATATATTTATATGGATCAATTAATAAAGGAAGTTAAACTCTAATTTCATTCCCATTTCCATATCAGTATCTTACAATATCTTACCTTATTTTAGATTATCCATATTTTACAGTAGGCATACTTGGAGGTTTCACATTTCTAATTACAAAATTCCATAAATCTACCATGAGCAGATGCTTGAGTCTTCAATGGCTGTAGCCAGGATCTTTCCAGTATATCCTGGAGAAGGAAAAATGTCATGATGAAATTTACCATCCATTAACAAAATACCATTAAATATACTACCAAATGACAATACATCCCATTGGTATTTAAGCTCGTGTATATTTTGAAAGGAAAGCAATGATACAATCATCATTTTCAGCAGTTCCAGTCACATATATCATCAGAATCAATGTTATCATCTTTGAATTGTAATCAGTGAAAATCACAAGAATGAAATATGGCTCAATGACATTTTTTATGCACAATAATTGTTGATCACCTGGTTCAACAATTATAAGGTCCATGTCAGTTTGGTTTGCATCTATAACGTCCAGGCCAGGTAGGTCACCGACTGTAAAGCCCAAAGCAGGTACGTCTAAGATTAGCTATTAAATCTAAACTAAGAAATTTTGGAGAAACTGTGGCACAGGGAACATTGCCTCATATCAAAATTCAATAATGTACGTAAAGTCCAACTCTATTATGTCGTCGAACGTAGGGTCGGAATCAGCTGGGGTCATTTCGTAATACCTGACGCAAGTGAGTCGACAGGTTAAATATTAACGCTGGTTGCCTAGTTCTACATTGTTTGTTTACATGGAGAGAGAGCGGGGCAAGACTTTCTTTTGCAATATTGTGAAAGGAAATGGCATACTGCGCATGATCGATCATCATCATTATTTTTTTTCCTTACAAATGACCTTATTTAACTACCTAAGGTAACCAAATGTAAGCGAAACTATCTATCCTAACCTCCTTTCACAATATTGCATAAATTTGTAGCTGGATGCAGTCAAGGTTAGACTTTGTATTAAGCCAAGGGACACTTCCAGCTAACAGTCAATACAACGCATGAGAAAAATCGAGCGATCAGAATTATCAGCGAACAAGTAACTCCTTTGCTAATCATTCTTAGGTCAATCTAGTTCTGCTTGTAGTTTTTTCTTTCCGTTACATTATATTTTCCTGAATTACACCTTGATGAAAAGTTTCTTAAAAGATCGCATTCAATAGCAGAATCACGCTCTGTCTATACGAATTATTTATACAATAGCATATACAATCTGTTACTGAATGATACAGTACTTGTGTTGCAGGATGCCTATCTAGTCTGTATATACAGTATTCTGTGTTATGTATGGTGCTGTGTGATGATACATACATTATTACATGAGATCAGAGAATTGAGATATGAGCTAAAACAGCCTATTGGTTGCCAGCGCGCAGATCAGAGAACTGTAAATCAAGGGTAACTAACATCAAAATGAAATGTATGACACATGATGTTAATGAATCTATCAAAGATAACACTCAGCAAAATTTTGCAAAACATTATGTTACTATCACAGACTTGATCAGTTGGGAGCAACACGCAACAGGGAATTGAAGACATTTCCAACTGTTCTTGAATTCTGAATTATTCACTGAATCATTTGCTATCCTCTTATAATGGATTCCAAGCTATTTTCATATTTGATATAAATGTTATGATCAAAATCATGTTATTTACAAACATTGCTATTTCAGGCAAGAAATATATGAATTTCAGGAACTCCCTTAGTACCATAATTTTTTGTTTAAACTTCACGCTTAATCTGAGCATTACCGACTATAACAGTGGAAAAATTATTCAGAGTAGTGCTGCTTCTATGTAGTTTTAGAAAGAAAAATTACAGACATCTTCAAGAAAGATATCGCATTCACTGGTGCAACTTTATATTAGGATCTGATTCTCATAAATTGGAAATCATTGGTTAGAGACAAACTTATGCTAAACAATTTAAAGATTACATGATTAATACTCAGCAGTTTTAGCTCCTCTTCTGGTAGACATTTTTCTATCCAATGCAACCATGAAAAATAAATTCCTATCGATATTTTGACTCTAAACTTCTTTTATAGCGTCATTGATAATAGATTTGATTTATGCATATTTTTCATATCAAAGTAACAATGTTTTCAATTTGTAAGAAATTTTCGTGCAAAAATGAAATAGCTAAGTGCGTGTGCGCTGGTATGAGTGTGCGCCAATTTTCTGCCTTCCTTGTGAGCGTTATTTGCGGGAGAACGTCTTTAAGCATCTTAAGCTCAGCGGAAAAGAAACATAAAATAAAGGGAGAGGGTAGCAGCTTGGGATCCCTGGGAAGGTACTGTGCATAATTATTACCTATTAGTGAGAATAGGGATAATGAGGGTGTTAAAATGAGTGGTTTAAAGTAAATAACCTAACTTAATGTTGGGCAGTAATTTCTATACGTGTTCAGAAGCTTAGATCTTTTGTATCGTGTGCCGGTGTTACAGGGAATACAACAGCTTTGGGAATATAGTATCCTCGAGCAACATATGATAGGATGTTTGCTTTGGATTTCAGTACCCTTAAACAACATAGGAATTTCACACAACTGTAAACATAGTTGTTCTGGAAGAACTTCAGCTAACCAAACCCAACTTTACATTCTGAGCAAAACCAACCAATTTAACACAAACCATACAAGACCAACAACCTAAATTCAACTTAACTTAATTTTATATTACCTATTCCAACAAGATCATGCATAACTGAATTAATCTAACTCACCTCGCCCAGCCCAAAATAACCTTACCCAACCAAACCCAGCCTCACCTTACCCAACCTAATAATCCAACCTCCCCAAACCAAACTAAACCCATCCCAGCTTAATTATACTCAAAATTATGTTTTACACCTATATGCTTGTGCTATTTTGCTTAGTATGTCAAAAACTAATGTGATTCAGTCATGCTTTACCTGACCTGATCAGATTTACTTTTGTGGTGTGGAAGAGATACTGTAGCCTGTAAAGTACAGTATCAATTTAGCTCTACCACTCTATTTCTTAATAGAATCATATGTAACTGGTGCCAAAACATTCTTTTTACATAGTTGAAATGATATAGACTGCAATAGTAATGTGGTACTGGTAAAAGCTATAAAGGTAAGGAAAAATGTGAGGTGATTGTATGGAAAAGTAAAAATCAACAGAATCTATGAATACCTCACCAGCTGGTATTTACAGTAGAAATATATCAACATTTTTATGGTCTGGTGCTTGAGACCACATGGAATGATTGGTTGTGGGGAGGCTGGGCATCAGTGCCACCAGCTGCCTGGTATATCATATATTTGTTTAGTTTGTGTCCTTTTGGCTTGTCTGGTATATTTCCACTATATCTTTCAAAATTAAGATAAACCTTATTTGCTAATGGGAGATCGGGGGAGTTTTTATAGTTTTGTTGCTGTCTGCATATGTTTTGCAAACTTTTACAGTAATTGACCCCATGTTTTCCCTTATTTCCTGTGTTTGGGAAGAGGTTGGTGAAAGTAAGTGAGCTTGGAAAAGAGATGAATAGAGAGATTGAGTGAGGTGTGAGAAAAAGTGATAGTAAATATAACTATAGGGATAGGCAAGGAATGGAAACTGTTAAGGGAAGAATTCCTTACAGGGTCTCCCTGAACAATAAGTATCACTAGATACCAATGAATACCACCAAAAACCGCACAATAAATGTCATGATAAAACTGTATATACAACTTCAGAAGCAATGGAACAAGGGTATGTACATGTATATGAGGCATCAGTAGCAGATAGGGTTTGTTACATAGATACACAGACCTAAGGTCTAAGCGAGATGGTCTGGCCTTAATACTACTTGAAAAGAATAATAAAGAGAGAGCAGTCCCCTTAAAAGCAGTAAAAGAAAAGGATAGCAAAGCAAAGGCTCTGTCTCCACCCTCCACTCCCTCCAGCGACAACCCAGATGGAAAACAGGTAGAAAAAAATACCTTCCAAGATTGATATGCCTGAAGGAAATTTTTATAGGAAAGTCATAAGGTAGAATGAACATGAGTATGTCATGCATCCCCTCACCAACGACATGCATCCCTTCACTTTTTGTTACAAAGACAATAGTAAGGATAAACTTGAGCTATCCAATAAAACATTGTTGTTGTTGTTTGATGTGTTTCATGCCCGTCTCTCACTTATAACACTCATATAATCCAAATAAGAACACTCGCTAAACTGGTGACCCCTGGAGTTGACAGAGAGAGTTTCAGACATGTCCTTACAGTGCTAATGTCAACCTTCTTTGACCCCTACTGTCACAGTACTTTTTCCACCAACCACCCAGCGTCATCCCATACCTGTCCATCTTCCTTCTTGTATTTGCCAGGTCCAGCTGGCCACTCCTGCACCCCTAGGTAATTCTGTCTCCTTCAGCCAGCAAGGACCCTGTGTAACAACGTCTTCAACCAATATGGTGCTGCAGGATAAACTCCCTCTCTACAACTGGATCTGTGGCTTACCCACCAGCACTGGATGACCAGCCAACTATACCACCTGCCTCATCAACATCCAAGCATTAATCTAAAAAAAAATGAAGAAGGGGAGAAGTGTAGTAAACCAAGGTCACCTTAATGATGTCGCCATTGACTAGGTGATAGCCTGTGTCTTCACCTGACCTAATAATCCTCGGATGGATGTGTTTCGTGGCCTATCCTACACATCTACACCTGCAGTATTACTCCCTGATACCTACACTCAATATCGGAGGTAGCAGATCAAAAGCTGCCACTGTATTTATAGATGACCTGACCCTTTCCATAAGAAGTGCCGCTCTTATGGACTTAACCTCAAGTCCACCAGCTTGTGACATTTGACTTCAACGTCTCTAATTCCCTTTGGGAATAGCTACCTCTCACAGACCTGACCTCACCGCCTCTAAATACCAATGTATCTCTGCAGCAAACCAGTCAGGCAGTTGACTCACCACAAGACAGCAAGTGTAACACTCCCATACCTGAAGGCTTGGAGATGTGACTCCAGACTCAAGCCGCCCTTAGGGTATCTCCGTCAGTTCTTGTCCAAACGGGACTCCTAACGCTTCTTCTTCCTGGCAAGTTTCATTGTGGTGTCTCATCTCCAACATCCACCTTCGGCAGGAATTGAGCGGGACATCGCCTCCACCCGTCACAAGCAGCAGCTGTAACAAGGGACCTACGGCCATGCCCGTGGCACTCCAACATCCTTAGCACCTCTACAGGAGCCTTCTGCAACCCAAGAACTTATCGGCAGTCACTGCACTCCAGGAGCCTCCTGCTTCCCTTATCACAAATCGGTAGACGCTGCACACTTCAGGAGCCACAATACAGGTTACACCCACCTCCTTCAGAAGCCCCACGTCCATTCGGCAGCGATGCACTTCTTCCACATGCTCCTGCTTCATCTGACACCCCTGCCAAGCCTGTCACGTATTGCTTGACCTACCTTACTTTACCTCTTCCTTACCATAATCCTGCACCTTAAGTAGCCCATTGCCCTCTGTCACCTTATTTTGTACATCCTATCCAATAGAGTAATGTTGTTGTTTAACGTGTTTCTGATCCCCTCTCCTAGTTTTAACGACTCCAATAAATCCCAACCAGAACACCCGCTAAACTATCTTGCTTGGATTGTAGCAAGGATACATGAAGTTTTGCTGTTTCCTGTGTGAATGTGACAGTCAAGCAAAGACTTCCCATTGAAACAAGAGGAACATCCCAACAGTCACTGGAACCAAGAACAAAGAATGTACGGCACCTACCATAAGTACAATCAAGCAAGATTTTGCTACTGTCTCTGCACATCAAACTGGGCCTCATAAAAAACTTCATTGCATGCATGGTTGCCTGGTGAAGTCTTCAGGGCTCTTCACCCCCAAAAGCCTAAACTGGGTCCAGGCTGTTGGATTTGGTCATTGGTTGACCAAACTGTTGGAAGCTAAAGCCCTCAGGCCTACATAGACTCCATAGCCTGGCTGGCCTGATACATTTTGTAGGTACTTGTCCAGTCTACTGTGCATCCCATCCCGTTTCTGATGGTAGTTGTCAAAGTGTTGAAGAGTTTTGGGCACCAGATGTTTAAAGTGTTTTCTCTTTTTGTGCATTTCTCACCTTTGGATTTCAGATGTAGTATTATACAGTCTTCCATGCCTGCCATGCTTGCAGGATATTATTTCTAAATGCTAGTCAGTAACCATACCTTCAAGGATTTTCCAGGTATAGATGACATACCTCTCCCATCTGCACTCCAGGGAGTAAAGCCTCAAGAGATTTCAGCCATTCCCACTAACTTACGTCCTTTACCACATTAATATGGGCTGTGAAAGATCTGTGAAAATTTTTTAATTCTGCACTATTATCCCCCTTCTAGGGTGATTTTAGGACACAACAATATTCAATTCATGAAAGAATTAGCATTCTGAATAATCACATTGGTGTTTCTTCTTTGTCTTGAAGATCTGCACGATCCAGCCTACCATTCTTCTGCATGTGGCGATCGTTGTTTTGCTTCTTTCGCTGAAGGATAGGTCATTAGACATTATCAATCCATAGTCTTCCACATTATTTAACTGGTTTATAGTAGTGCCTGTGTCTGTCCGATATTCTGTGTTATTTATGATTTCTTAATCTTCTCGTACCGGAAAAGTTGAAATTTAAAACATAAAAAGCATGTTGTTCTCAGCTGCCCAGTTAAAGATTTCGTTTGTCTCTTTGTAGCCTTTCAACATCTTCTATTAGTGTGATTTTCATATTTATTATTGTATCATCTGCAAAGGATGATATGAACTGTGGCGCGTGTTTATGTCAATATCTGGTATAAGAATGAGGAACGTAGGGACTGTCACCTGATCCTGTCCCCCAGGAAGTAATACAGAGTTATAATGACTAGTTTTCATAACTAATGTTACCATTATCAAAGTTACTGTCATTGTTTTTTAAGCTGTTCTGTATTTTGGAATCTACTTCGTTTCTGCAAACAGTCCTACAACTGTGCCCATTGATAGGAATTTCAGTGCATATACAGCAACACACTTCTTATATGACGTATTCTAGTATCATAATAATGTCATCTGCACTTCTGACATTAATGTGCTGTACTTTAGCAGAGAACATTTTACATCACCCAGAATTCCACTAAACTAAAAATGCTCCTTCCACAAATTCACTTTCTAAAATATTTTTCTGTTATATGTACCTTCATCAGCTTTTTATATTCTAAAATCTGCCCTAATTACCTGGCCCTTAACCTCAACTAGACACATGAAAGCTTGTACACTGGGGAAGAAAAGTATCTTTCCAGATGGGTCCAATTAGTTTTGAAATGATAAATACAACTCATATTGTCTTGGTAGGGTTATTTCCATCAAATTATGAAATCAGTATAACATTTATTATGGCAAATGACAAGAAATGTTGCTAGAAATTGATATATTACATCATGAAAACAAAGCGACCATTGTGAGGCCAATGGGCATTTCTGAAAATCCTTCATATGTAGTGTCATGTTTCACACAAAAAGTGGCAAGATAATCTTTTTTACCATGAGTACATGTGTAAGTACAACAAAAATTCCAGCAATCTGCTCCTTATAAAGTTTAACCATGTGAACCCTAATCTAAAATGCAGCTCCAATCTATTCCAGGCTATGGTGCAAAATAACTACAAGTCCCAATTCAGGACCTCCACAATATATGCATACTATAGGTACTGGTTAGCCAGCCACTTCCCTAACAAAAATAAGTCACATGCACTATTTCTTACTTTTGGCTAAGCTTCGTGATACCATGGTTGCTGTTTCTGAAGGTGCTAGAAGAAGCAGGGGCAGTAAGTTTAATGTTATGGTTATCCAGTACTTCAATGTGTGTATCCTGAAAAGTGATCAAAGTTATTACATAAAATCAGTGTCAATACAAAGGGAAATAATGAGAAAAATGGTAATTACAATTTAGTGTATATCATCAAACAGCAACAATCTAGTCATAAATCAATCTTATGCCTACTGCAACTTTTACAAATTAATTACCTTCCCTAAATATATTCATATCATTCCATAACTCACTCAAGACCCTACTCTCATTCTTTTCCTCTCTCTGAAGTAGTCTCATACATTATTGAATAATTCTGCCAGCTATCATGCTCCCACACTACAAATACCAACTGCTGTTTTCCTCTTTTACTTTATGGGTCACTGTACAGATAACCATGCATCACATTCTTATCAACCCTTTCATTGCAGGTGCAGCATATATATCCCAATAATTCTGCTTCTGTTCACTGCAGCTGGGGCATGTATGCCTGTCATTTTTTCTATACATTGCAACTGGAGCATATATATACAGCCACTAATGCATGCGGTGGTATCCCAAACACTGTTCTCAGACTTTACAGCCTAAATTTTTTCCATGCACTGGTCAGTGCATGTGGAGGTGTCAAGGAAGTCTGTGTGAGATCTGCAAAACATTATGTAATCAATTTTCAAGCTGTGTCACTCTTACAAGAAAATAGATATTACCAATGAAAACACTAAGTAATCATATTTGTATATGACAAAAACACTTAAAAAAAATAACACGATATACCTGAAAATAATCCTGGAGTACTTCATACACTTGGTAGTGGAGCAGCATAAGTTAACCTTTTAACCAGACCTCACACACATCAATGTTGCCAGGTAATGGGGACCTCACAGAAATTTACAATTCATGCTTTCACGTCAACATTTGAAATTCAGCTTATCTATGGTGGTGACATGAGATGCCTAAAGCCTCCTTATACAACAATTAAACTGAGTTGAGATGATCTTCAGCCATGGCATGCAGAGAATATTACAGTAGACTGCTAAGTGTAGATGACATTCAGTGGTCTCTACTCAGTAGTGATGAGGCATATATTGATTGAGATAAGCGATTTGATGATAAAAATATCCAAGTGCACCAAAACAAGGTTTCATCATCAGGCTGTGTAGTGCTTTCAGCTATCTATGCAATATGCTCCCATCAAAAGTTTCTACTTCTTTTTTGTTTCCACAGGGGATTGTTGAGGCCTATTTCACTTATTTCTCTATTGTTTTCTAATTTTTGTATGATGCTCTTTCATTTCACAAGAGAAAAATTTTTCCCTTCACTTGAAAACAAATGATTTTTCAGAAAACCCAAGAATTTCAAATGCCTGCTTCAGGGTTGAAAGGGAGAAAGGCAGACATAAACACTGTCTCATATGGTTGAGCAGTATATCATTTCAATTAGAAAATTATGTTCTAGTAAACCAAAATAACAAAGAAATGGATATTATTTTTCGAATATTTGAGAATATCACCCACACAGATGTCCCTAGGTATTACAACTGGCACAGTGAAAGAATTAACCAACTCAATTCTTCCATAAAGCTTTTCAAAAAATAATGAGGCATATCAGGAGATCTAAGGATACTACAGGCATTAACCTGCAGTTGTGGGGTCTGTGTTTTGGTTTGTTGCAATTCTCAAGACAGACTTAAAATCTTACTAAATAATAGAAACCATGACTTTCGTACTCATTGAGAAATCGTAATCATGACGTACAATCACGATTATGATTCCTTTTGCAGTGGAACTGCGTACGATCAAGATTCCTTTTCAGAACAAGTGGAATCAATTTCAATTAATTATGATGACATGTCTGATCTGAATGAAAAGAGGATATGTGTTAAGAATGAGAAAAGGAGTGAAAATGATGTTACAAGGGGAAAAAAGTAGATGAAGTATGTAGATTGGAATCATTACAGTAAGAATGAACAGGGGTAAGGGTTGAAGAAAGAAGGTCATTTATGAAAAGAAGAAAAAAACAGGTGATAGAAAAGAACCTTGAGGGAAACCACTGTTGACAAGGTATAAGGGAAATGTTCTTCCATCAGTGACTATTACAATTGAGGAATTGATAAGGAAACTAAACTTCAAGAAAAAGGGAAAAGCAGAAAAGCCAGAAGAAGCAAGTTCAATAAGCAAAAACTTGTGTCACATCCTGTCACAGCTTTAGAGATATCAAGGGCCTCAACATGAAAATACACCAAAATCCCTAAGAGAGTGGGACCGCCAGAGGTGTGGCACACAGGAGGGAAGATCATCAGTAAACCTTGCATTGCAAGAGCTGTAATGGCAACCTAAACAGAGGGAATGTGAGTCTAATCATTTAGGAAAGTGAGACAAATAGTTTCAAAGACTTTGAAAACAGCAAAAGTGAGAGTGATGAAGTGACAATTAGTTGGGTTAGAAAAGTCTCCTTTCTTAGGGATAGGCTGAAGCAAGGCATATTCCCATGACGAAAGGAAAATTTGGGAATTCAGTCTAAGACAAAAGAGGTGAGCAAGGAATGAAACTAGTTCAGAGACAAGATGTGGAGGGAGGGAAGGACCATGGAATCATCCAAGTAGAGTAAGAGGAAAATAAGATGGTAAAAAGAGCAGCGTCATCAGTTGCAGACTTAGCTATAGACTGATCAGGTCAGAAAACAGGAGGAAGGGCTGCATTACAAAAGATGTTGGAGATGCTTTCAGTTAATGACCAACAGGTTTATCAGATGAAAATGTCAAGTCAGCACACTTTATACAAAAGCATGCTTGGCTCTAAGAGTAACAGCTCTGCATAGATTCCAAACAGATATCAAGGCAGAATGAGACCCAGGAAAGGGAAAATGTTTCCTGTTGTGATATTCCTGATGCAACAACTATCCAGAAATCTTCCAGATATGTACAGTACCATACTGAGAACTGCTTTGCTCTAACAGGACAATAAACATTTTTACAAACATCTTCATAAATAGTACAAAGACACTACAAATCTTAATTGTAAAACATGAGCCATTCCATATTTTACTTTTTCCTACATTTTCTCCTTATGATCACAGTTTAGAGAAACTAAAAATGTGACACAATAAATTGACATTAGATTAATTAATGGGATAATACCTCAAGAACTGCATATATTTTGCCCTGCACAACAATTCATCTCCACAACAGGAACAACTAAACACTAACAAATAAAACAAGCTATCATACCTTATCCGGATGTATTTCCTCTTGAAGACTTGGGCGCACTCTCAAGTACACTCTGAGATTTTCCACATCAACATCTTCAGTGGGTAATGACTGGAACACCTCATTCAGGTTCTTACATGGATAAGAAGTGTTTGCCAAATCTGAACTGTATCTGAAAATAGCATTACCATGGAAGGTTAGCCACTGGTAGGGAAAGTATGGTTACTACAATCAGTGATGCTAATACCTGTATCCCAGCATGTTTAGTATCAGGTAAGAAACAAAACCTAAAACTTACTCATTATCAATAGCATGAAGGTATGAGAGACGATCCATTGCGCAATCCTTTTTCCAAATCACAAATGATTCAATCTCATGTTCTGTAAAAAACAAATGAAATAGTAGCAGATACCAATATAAATGCAGAGTTTCCTACTCTCTAATACATTAATACAAATATTTTGGTAAACTTTCTTTTCATGGTTTAAGGAGATCCAACAATACACTAAATATGTAGTTTACCTCACATCATAAAACATAAAGATATATTATCAATATCTCGATCTTTACTTGACATTATTGTCAAAATTTATGAGTGCTGTACATGCATAATATGAATAAATAATCTGTGTTTGTTTTTTATTAAAATAAAAAGCTACTCTACAACTTTAAAGTACACAGTAAAATTCCAAAAGCAGATGGCAGGTTGATCTGGGGTTTCTCCCCATGCAGGGGTTATGGGGAAAAAGTTTCTGTATCAGGAGGTCATGAGGACCAAAGGAACCTAAGCTGAAATTGATTTCTAGCATTTAAAAAGTGTTAAATGCCACCTCTTCTGTCAGCAATTTTTGTATATGGAAAAGGTAATGTTATTAAAGTTATCTTTTTAATATAGGAATATACAATCTGTGTTTGTTTTTTATTAAAATAAAAAGCTACTCTACAACTTTAAAGTAAACCGTTAAATTCCAAAAGCAGATGGCAGGCTGATCTGGGGTTTCTCCCCATGCAGGGGTTGTGGGGAAAAAGCTTCTGTGTCAGGAGGTCATGAGGACCAAAGGAAACTAAGCTGAAATTGATTTCTAGCATTTAAGAAGTGTTAAACTCCATCTCTGCAGGGTGATCTGGGGTTTCTCCCCATGCGAGGGTTGTGGGGACAAAGCTCCTGTGTCAGGAGGTCATGAGGTCCAAAGGAACCTAAGCTGAAACTGATTTCTAGCATTTAAAAAGTGTTAAACTCCACCTCTTCTGTCAGCAATTTTTGTATATTGACAAGGTAATGTTATTAAAGTTATCTTTTTAATGCTTCATTTTTGAAGAATTGAAAAGTAGACTGCTCAATATGTCTAACTGAAGGTTATTCAACCACTACCCATCATCAAATAAGAGGACAAAAAATAAATAAAACTTTTCTCATCTTATTTCTGGGTTACATTAAATCAGAAATTTTTTCACTTTACTCTTGGTGTGCTTCAAACCCTTCCCCACTATAATTATAATATATAAACCAAGGACCCCTTTTATGGGGCTCCTGCAGCTATGAGGCTGTGCTACAATCTGAAGCAGGGAAATGAGGGACTCCTTTGGATGATGAAACTATAATATCTTTTTTCAAATGACAATGATAGAGCCTCATTGAAAGTGACATTTTCAAGCATAGTGTAACCACAAGTAGGCAGAGTTTGCAAACACCTACTAGGGTTAAACAGATAAAAAACTTATGCAATAAAACAATAACTAAAGGTTCCTTCAATCTTACCCTTTGCTTAGTCTATAATAATAAAAGGGCCTGTGTGTGTAATTACCTATTTGCAACATACACAGAGGTAGCTTTACACTCATGAGGCCCCATCTCTTGAACATTCTCTACTATCAGAGAACTTTATGAATTTATGTATGCTGTCTCCATTATACATAACTTCAATCATCGATCTGATTTAAATACTTAGACTGTAATGTCACCCATCACTCTTTTCTCTTCCAAGGTGGTCAAATTTAATGCTTCTAGTCTTTCCCTGTAACTCAGCTCTCTTAATTCTGGTCCCCTCATCTGGACCTCCTCTGTTAATTCTTTGTTCCTCTTTAGGTACAGTGAACAAACCTGATAAGCATATTCTAGTTTTGCCTTATACAGGATAAGAACAGCTTGCTAAGTATTTCCTTATCCATATGCTTGAAAGCTATTCTAATATTTTGCAAGAGACAGTTTGACTCCTTTTCTATTTTCCAAATGTGAGACTCTGGCAGGTGATTAGGAATCATGTCAACTCCCAAGTCCCTCTCTCACACATTCCATAGTGATGCCTTCTTTTTCTCTATCCCACCTCATCACTTTACATTTTTTTGGGTTGAATTGTATCAACCATGCATAAGACCTACTTTGGCATGTCTGGGTCCACTTGCAGTTGATGCAATCCTCCTCACTTTTCACTTCCCTCATGACCTTTGCATCATCTGTAAACATATTCAGGTAGGAGTCAATATCTTTTGGAAGGCTTTCCACACAGATAATCTAATCATTATTACCCCAGGACCAATTTCTATTAAAGAGTCCTGGTGTTACCCAGGACCTTTCTAAAGACTCCTGCAGCACAAGGTTGCACAGCTTCTAATAGCAGGGAAATGCTGACTCAGCTGGAGTGATAAGTTCTTTAACAAGACTGTATTCCCAAAGACAAAGCCTCGTCAAAAGAGACTTTTCACTCTCAATGTAACGTCTTACAAGCAAAGCCTGGCAGGACCATCAACATAGATCAAGACCAGTAACAGCCTTATAACAGAAACCTGCAGAACTCCACTGGTGATAACCATCCATTTGAAAAAGGCTCCTCTGACATGTGTCCCTTGTTCCCTTTCATGAAGATAATCTTCTATCCATTGGAGGGCTCCCCCTTACTCCTGCCTGGTGATTCAGTATTATACCACAGCTATATTAAATATATTAGCTTGCTTTACATTTACATGTATTTCCATCATTCTGTACTCTCCAAACCCTTCCTCCACCATTCTCCAAGAGTATCTTCACATTAACTTCAGCATCATACCACAGCCACCTGAAACATATGTTTCCTTTTTTGTACATATCCTTTACATTTAAGTGTATCAATTTGTTTATAATGGAGAAGAGAAAATATGAATGATGTACATCCTCCAAAATAGTCCTCCACCACTCCCCAGAGGGGTCTATGCATTCACTTCAATGTCATAGAACCATATCCTTTACTTTTACATGTATTTCTTTCATTTCATGATCAAAAACAGAAAATCTATGGACGTTGTTTCAATTACTTTTGTCCATACTGCAATCAACTTGCAAGTTACTTGACATCTAAGAGTTAAAGAGAAACCTAGGTTAGATGTTAGACACCAAATTCAGCCAATGAGTATATGATTTATGGGTATTCTGTCAGTTCACCTCTACATCAAAACTAGCTTTGGGAAATGATTATTTATGGATATCATTAATGTTTCAGACATCCAGCGAATATTGGGAATCTAAGTCTTCAAACCAGTAGTTTAAGCAATATTAAGATCCTTGACCACGACGACCCTAATCCTGATTCTTCTGAGTTCAATTAAGGTAAGCACACCTGTGTATAGGTTATGGTAGGTTGGTTGGGTGAGGTTTGTTA
>JAUTYZ010307911.1:0-16016 GCA_032273725.1 Panulirus interruptus | reverse complement strand
ATGTAGGGTCAGGAAAGTGACCCTGAATTAGAAGAATTGAGTAGTAAAGCTGTGAATAAGGTTGAGGCTAAAGGCTTGCCTGTGAGCTACTATGCTGACTCGGGAATGTTTACCAGAAAATTTAGTCCTTTACCTGTTCCTGCCTATGAAGAATGGCATGTTGTAACTCAAATGGTAATTCCAAAGTGTCGCAGAGGAGAAGTCTTGAGGTTGGCACACGACTTTAAGGACACTGAGGGACCCGAAAGACTTGCAAGAAGGTTTTGTCTTAATTCCTACTGGCCTGAACTGAAGAAAGAAGTAGCTAGATTCTGTAAGTGTAAGACATGTGCATGACTAGGAAGTCTAATTAAGCAATCAAACCTGGTCCCTTTCAGCCTATTCAAGTGATGGGGGGAGTCGTTCAACAAGGTGATAATTGCTTGTGTTAATCCTCTTCCAGTTAGTCGGAGTGGCAATAAATCTTTTAACTTTCGCGTGCATCCACGCTTAGGAAGCATTGCATAGAGTCACTGGGATGAGAGAGCGCCATTTACGTTCTGCTACTGGAGAAAGCCCACAAGATTCTCTTTGATTCAGCCCATTTCAGTTAGTTTTTGGTCATACTGTAAGAGGTCCCATGGCAGTGTGGAGGGACAGCTGGTTGAAGGATGAGATTAAAGTCCCACTCTGTGTAAGTAGATAAGTTTAGAGCTAGAATGAAGAGAGTGAGAGAGATTGCTCGTAAAAATGTTGTCAGTAGTTAAAGCAGAGACAAAAGCTGTCAGGATATGGAATTTAAGTCTGGTGATCAAGTCTGTTTTTACACCCCTACACAGAATCCCACGTCAAGGTCGAGCATCGCATCACACTGATGCCTGTTACATCACCAGTTAAACATCTTGCAGGATGAATCCACTCGAGAGAGAGGAGCTAAGTGAACTTCTTAATGGAGTATCAACTTGTAGATCCTAGTTACAGTGGGGGAGGGAGGGACTTCTCCATACGTGTTTGTTCCCAAGCCTGACGGAACTTACAGGATATGTAATGACTTAAAGTGAATCTGATAACCCGTCCAGATTCCATCCCATTGCCACGCATTGAGGACATCGTAGGCAGTGTGGGACAAGCCCAATCTGTCAGAGCTGGACTCGTTACAGGAGTATTACCAGATTAAACTCTCGGAGGAGACGAAAAGAACGCCAGCCTTCGTAACACCTGAAGGGCTGTGGCAATATCGGATGATGGTTTTTAGGCTCCGGGATGTTGACGCATGTGACATTGGAGTTTTATATTATTGCAAAAGGGATGATGATGATATTACACCCAAACTGTTGTTATTCTCGGAAACTTGCTACAGAGAGTATGCAACCATAGAATAGGAAGCACTGGTTCTCTTACTAGCGCTTGAGAAGTTGGTATTTAAGTGAATCGTCTTGCCCTATTGTGGTGTATACCACGGCTACTTGAGTACCATTAGTGAAGGTCCAGTCACACAAGATATCTAGGTGGCAAAGGTCCAGGTGTTAAGGTTCATTTAAAATAACGTATAAAACAAATACATACACGTTGATTTATTTCGAGCTGATGTCTCAAAATAACTGGGAAAATGATTTCAAGTTAATACAAGGGATAATCTTATGAAATGCCACCAATCTTAAACATACAGTAAATAAAAATATTTATTCCTATTAAGAAAGTTAGTGTAACAAAGCTCGCAGATGTCCGGATCCGGATCGTGGTCCGCCAATTGCAGATCACAGTCCCCTGAACTTTTTACCAAATGAGAAATAAAAAAAATCAAAAGTTATAGTGGTCATTGGATCTACAATAGTTTAATGCAGATATAAGACACATAAATAAAAAAAACAATTGCAGCTGTGTAGAGTTTCGTGAAAGTGACATCGGGTACTTTTGAAACTCTTAAACCCGAATTTTCTAACGTCAGGTTTTCCCGGGCTCTTGACGTCATAGCAGGGGTGTGCGTTAGTTCTAGGATTTGAAGCTGCGAGCTTGCGCGATCACTTCTCATTTATGTTACTTTATTTTCATGTCATTACCAAGTGTGTATTGTATTTTGTGTATGTCTTGTAATTGTCGAAGTATAGATCCGTGTTAGCGTGAATGAAGTTTGAAGCAGTATGTCATTGGTTCCGAACCGATACTGCGATACTGGTTCGACTAACCTAACCCAAGCAGTCAGTAACGTGAGCTGTTGTTACGTTGGAGCTGTTTACATTTGTTGTGTTGAGGTATGTATATATATAGTATAATTCCTTTGACTCCACCACTTCCATACATCATAGGTTTTCTTCTTTACAAACTCATGTGTATGAAATGTATATAGTTTGTGTATATAGTGTACATAATCAACTCGTTGGTAATTTTGGGCAATATGTTGCCCAAAATATGTTGCATTTATGCATTTCCTGGTTAATCTACTCCTATAACACGTCCATTTTAATGAACCTAGGTTGTAGTAAATAGTGTTTGATATATTTAAGGGATTTGTTTAAACTGTTACGATCAACAAATGACAAGCAATTTTAAGGGGGCCTGAAGTGACTAACCAGATGCGTAAGATATTTTACTAATTTTTGTTTTTGGTCTGTGGTTGTTTGGTCATGGCTGAGTTTTCAGTTTGGAGTTTTATGAGAACCGATCCATTGATATGTTTAAGACACGTAATTTGAGAAAGGATGATTGGATGTAGATTGCTGTTTAGCAACCCACTGAGTTTCAAGTGAGGACTGAGTAATTCAGAGATTCACTACAAGATCCTAGCTGAGCTAGTCAGAGATGAAGTCCTGTCTTAGCCATTCTTTGAAACCGTGTGTGTGTGTGTGTAATGTTACTGATGGTAGGCAAACATTAGAACTTAGATCATTAGAAATAGAAGGAGGACGAGAGCTATGAGGAGGGAGAGAGAAAGAGAGAAACAGGAATTAGCTTTACAATAGGAATGGGAAAAACGACTCGAAAGGTGATGCACAACCCAACCTTGCTGAAGCTTGTGATCCCTTGTGTACGTGACCGCATGACCCTAGGGTATCTACCTGTATGACCCTGGTGTACATGCCTGCATGACCCTAGAATATCTGCCTATATGACCCTGGTGTACGTGCCTGCATGACCCTAGGGTATCTACCTGTATGACCCTGGTGTACATGCCTGCATGACCCTGGCGTAGGTGCCAGAATGACCCTAGAGTATCTACCTGTACAACCCTAGCGTAGGTGCCTTTATGGCCTTGGCATACGTGCCTGTATGACCCTGGCAAAAGTGAGACACAATTTGACCTTGCCACAGCTACAGCGTTTGATGTTCCCCAACTTGTGAAAGTCATGCTAGCTTTTGATGAGGATGTTCGTGAGGAATTCTTCATGCAGTTTAAGATAGCAATGTCATTTACGTGGCCTGAATATTTCATGGGGAACAGTGATTCTGAACTTGATGAAGGGTACAGCCAGATCTTCATTCTAGTCTTTGTTTACCTGAGGATTGTCGTGAATATGAGATTGTGAAGAAAGAAGTATTGAAAGTCTTATATGAGTTGATTCCTGAAAGCTACCGTGTCAAATTTAGGAGCCTTATTAGTGTGATGGGCAATCATATATGGTTTATGTATGTAAGATGTTTGGAAGGTGGCTCAAGTCTTCTAGCAAAGTTGACTCAATTGAGGAATAGTAAAAACAAAAGCTGTCCTAAGGGACATTTAGTTGTACTTAGGACAGAAAAAGATGTTATGCTCTTACTCATAAAGTGCAGTCTCAGAAATCTGTCATTCTATTCAGAAGGGTTTTGTAACTACAGACAAGGGTGGTAAGCAGGATGTTAGTGTTACTTCAACAAAATGTCAGTTCTGGTTCAGAGCGAGGGTGAGGTAGCAGATGTAGATAGATGTTAAACTAGTGTCTAATGCCTTCCTTCCCCATCTAGTGACAGCATTACCATGAAGCAGGATCCTCTCACTAAGAATAGGTTGATAGAGATCAGAAGAGTGACCCAGAATTAGCAGAATTTAGTAAAGCAATGGATTAAGTTGAGGCTGATGGATTGTCTGTGGGATATTATGTTAACTCAGGGATGCTTAGGAGAAAATTTAGGCCTATATCTGTTCCTGCTGCTGAAGACTGGTATGTTGTAAATCAAATTGTAGCTCCAAAGTGTCACAGAGAAGTCCTGAGGAAGGTACACGACTTTGTGGGAGGACATTTAGGGGTCCGAAAGACTTAGCAAAAGATTGTGTAATTTCTACTGGCCTGGGCTGGAGGAAGATATAGCCAGGTAGTGTAGGACGATATGTATGTCAAGGGTGGGCCGTTTTGATAACTGTCTCTTTCCCTACACCTTGAAGCTCTGAAACTCTCTACCCTGTAATGTCTTTCCTAATAACTATGATCTGGCACATCGTAAAAGACAGGTTTTTCACTTCCTCCAAATTCGTAAAAACTTTTCCGTTGTCTCTTCTTTTTCCTTTTCATAATCCTCCGTGAATGGAGCCTCCTACATAAGAAAAAAAAGCTAATGCCTGTTATTTTTTCAACACTATCACAGGGTTAAATTAATTTGAAAGGGGTGGTGACACATCATAATTCTTGTTAGATAGGATTAAAAAAAACTATCAAATGGCTTTATAGACAGTTTAATGAACATAAAGTCATACACAACTGTAGCTGACTGTGATACCAGATCAAGAAGGTGAGATGCATGGCATGCCATCCAAGATTGTCCTGTGGATTACACTGGGGAGTCATGATAGTCAGGGTGCGAAATAGTTTGTGCCAGTGGGTTTCGAATTTTCTTCCTGATGGTGGACAACCCACTAAGATGGGTAAAAGACCATGTAGCTGCCACATATAGCATACATGAACAACAGTTTAATGCTCTCATGGTCCTTAACCCATATAATTTCTTTAATTTTGTTTTGCAAAAGTGAACAAAGAGTATAGGCTTAGAATGATCCTCGTCATTCATAATTACTTCCTCAAACAGAAATTCCCTTTTATTCACTATGTTATAGCCCACAGTTTTGTCAAGCATAATTTACCTACATATCTTTAAGTAAGAAAATATGCTGTACTAAGGCTTTCATTCCGATCATGTAAAAACCAATGCAATATGCCACTGCCTCACTCAACTTAACAAGGTGACAGAACTTTCAGACAAGTTCAAGGACAAAATCATGTGAGGATCCACTATCACATTAATGCATGAAACCTTTTGGTCTTCAATGGCTTAAGTTCAAAATTGCAGTACTCTTGAAAAGGAAAAACTCGGCTTCACAGAAATATACAGATATGAGCAATTGCCAAAGTGTTATTTTTCCACTCTCAACTTATGTATAAATTTGTTCAGTATTTGACGTAGAGGATAAATGCCATTAAAGACCAGCAAAGTATCTAGTCTTAAAATCTTTAATACACATAAGTGTACCTAGTTTGCTTTGGTTTTTCTGGTTTACAGACTTTATATGTTTCCGATACAGATACAAAAAGGTCCACCCTACATACTCGTTAGAATAGCAAAAACACATTCATCCAAACTTCATTCATGAACTAAAAAAAAAACATTATAAATTATAAATCTACTACTAATATACTAATTCAAGTTATAATACAAATACACAGAAGGGTGACAACAGGCTGAGATAAACAATCCATGAGTGAAATAACAAAACTAGAAATGGTGTTGAAAATTCCTGGAAACATTCACCACAGGGGGTATTGGTACTGGGAAAAACAAGACACGTCAAGCAATGACACATACATGGTAAATCATATGTACCGGGCATATTTCAATGATCAGAAGTGATGAAAAATCGGCACACAAAACTATTTACTGAAATGCATTACTGACCTTATGAAATAAATAATTGAGCTTTGTCTGGCTTCTGGAATGTTCTTACCACTGACAAGCTTAATAAAATTTTTGTTTTTATTAAAACAATGAAATACATTCATGAAACATGTTTTCAGAGGTACCAAACAAAACTTACAATATCATTTAGTTACAATTTAATTATGATCAACTGTACTATAACTGATTAGTATATAAGTGTCAACTTTAACAAATAAACTTCAGCTGAACAAAGCATATTTACACCTTTAAACAGCTTGTGATTCATACACAATCTTCAGGGGTCTTTTCAAAACCCATCTTCCCAGAATCCATCTACCAAATCCCATAGAAAAATAATAAATAACATTAGACCTCATACAAGCTCTCACTACAGGGGAAAGCTTCTAACTCGCATCTTAATGGCAAGATTTTGAGGAACCCTGCCTTACTTCATCATCTCATTTATTGAGCCATGAAAATGAAATGTGATCCGATTATGCAGTCAGCAAGCACTAGGGTCACTAATTAAAACTAACAATGAGTGATTTGAGTTTCTTCTGACACATATACTTTCATTATGTTCCTGTTCTTTGCATGTTCCTGAAATATTACAATAATAACCTTTCCATTTTTTAAAGCAGCAAACCTAATGACATCCTGTGCTCATTGATGATCTGATTTTGAAACTCACAAGACATGCAGACAATGCACAATCTTTCTCTGCACAGACGAAAGCAGTAAAACAATCCTAAGTGACAGGTACTCTGATTTTCTAGTATGGTACATGAAGACTAGAAAAATACAGCAGGTTCACATAGGCGAACTCTTTTCAACCGAAACTTTCACCATACATAATAGATGAAGAACTATCACACTCATATGAAGTTGAACAGTTGACAGACATGTTACCATTTAATCTGACAAATCATGTTACCAAATGATTAACCAGTGCTATTGACCCAACATTCCTTGTCTGTCATGAGTGTGAAGGAACACTTACGTGTTTTACATGTACCTCTACAGAACTTGCAGTCAGGGTTAAACCTATTTGAAGAATGACAACCGAGTTAGCAACCATGCTGGAAGAGATTCTTGGCACTATACCATTAGAGAATAAATGGAACTGTTGAGTCAGTAAGTATCTAGATTCTCCATGCTACAAAGTTATTAAAAGCCAATATGAGCTAAACATCCTAAATAAGTTAACCAAGAAACTGGACCCCAGTGCCACACTAACAGCTGGAAACATGCAAGTTATACTACCGTGGAAACATTACTCACCCTAGATTATAATTCTCAGCCAAGAATTGGACTATCTAAGATTTAATGTTTACAGAAGACTAGTTATTGTATGAGAAACTTAAAAAAAGCATCTTATGATCACATATCAAGCTACATACAGTATTTCTGGCCAAAAGTTTTTGAGTCTACCTGCAAGTATAAAAAATATTCAATGGATAATATTTTTTTTCTTTTTGAAATCCAGAATTGCCATTCCTGTGCACCATAAACTAGTCTGCCACCTAAATACTACTAAGTGTTGGTGGCTGTTATGATGACAATGGTTGTCTTTAATTCAAAAGCTATTGCAATGGGATACAAAGAATTCCCACAATGACTCACAACTGTTGATGTTTGAAGATACCCTGCAAAAACATCAGACCTACATTTTAGGTGCTTGAGTTTCATTGTGAGCTGAAATTCTTTTAATTAATGGAATATCTAAATGAAAAGCACACACCCTTTCAATCAAAATATACATCATATACATTTCTCGTATCATTTCAACATAAATTCTTATCTTTACAATATAACAGACATCTGGGCTTAATGGAATTTTGATGTGTCAACTTCATCTAATTTTGGTTAAGTCTTTACACCAGCATTCTGAACCATCCAGACCGGACATCAAACTGAGTCCAACACCCATCTCAAAAAGATATGCTTATCAGCCTTTGTAGGGTGTATTGGTATAGTTGCCGAGAGCTAGTAGTTATTCAAAGCATTATCTATAACCCATTTTCCCAATATCACTGGTCACTCTCACATCAATCTCTTGATTTCAGTCCATCAAAGAGCTCCTCAACGCTGCTGACTGCTGCTCAAGTGGAACAGAGATTAGCAACAACCACCTCCTTGTCCACCTGCTGCTCCTTGGTTTCCAGTAAGGCCAGCACCACTTGGAGAATGCTGAGGTCCAATCTTAATGCCATTAGCCTAAAACAAAAATGATAAATTGAGAAGTGATCCAGAATATACAAAAGTCCATAAAACTTTTTATATTTAAGGGACACAAATGGAGAACATTCTCCCAACACAAATTTTTCAAAAATATACATCTGTGATTCGTGTGAAGTGAAAAGTTAAGGAACCTGTCATAGATAGGTGTAACTTAATAGTTTCCAAAAGGAAGAGGATAGGAAGGAACTAAGTAAAGAATTTTCCTTTAAAGCTCAGTTGTCTGTTCCTGATGCTACTTGGCTAACATGGGAAATGGCAAACTGATGTGGAAGAAGGAAAGAAAACTCCAAAATACAGGATATGCTTGAAATGGCTAAAGAACAACTTACTAAGTTCTCTAATCATTTAGTTTAGATGATATCTAATGGAACTTTATCATGGAGGGCTTGAGATAGCGAAGGGGAGTTAGTTGCTGTGAGGGTTACTAAAATAAAGAGGGTGGGGTTCTAAGGTTTGTCTACTTCACCCCTCAAATCATGTGATTCAGAAACTGTTTAAGCTAGAGGCGAAGGATTCTGAACCATCCAGACCGGACGTCAAAATGAGCCCAACATCCACCTCAATAACTGGTTCATACCCCTTTTTTTCTCTCAAGCTTTCTCCAATGCTTATATAAGTGCACATATCTGATCCACACACCCTCTTCCCTTCCCAAACCCACCATGTTCCTCACCAACAAAGGATTTAGCTTGCCATCACTTTAATGTTCAGATTAACATTGGTTAAGCCAGTAACCAGAGCCTAATTTTGTATATCTATGATGATACGCTAATCCTTACCTCATTATGAACATCAAAGACTCCCTCCTGGATCTTTTCATAGATCTCGCGTGCTGTGTTGATAAATGCTTCTTCTACATTGGCTGCTGTTTTTGCTGAGGTCTCCATAAATACCAAGCCATGTTCCCGGGCAAAGGCTTCACCTTCCTCTCGTTTTACCTCCCTCCGAGAGTCCAAATCACTGTAATAAGAAATAAAAAGAGATAAAAGTTTTATTTCTATATTATTCCTTTCCTTAGTTTGACACAGATAGTTCATACAAATCTCTTAGCCATATTAAATAACATTTATGACACTGGAAAACTAATAATGCACAGAGGGATAATAAAAGAAGTCAAATTAAGCAACTTGGGTAGTAGCTATGTTTGCCTCCATTATCTACACAGGTATAATCTGGGAAAAAAGATGGACTAATTATTCTCATAATTAAAAATACTTTTCTCTTGCTATCTTTACAATGCAGGAAACACTACTACAATCAGCATTTAACCGTCTAAGAAGTTTGCCATATACTCTCATGGTCAGTCCTTTTTACATAGTAACTGACATGGCAAAGGCACAAATATGCCCCAATCAAAGAATGTAGAAAATAATTAGGAATACAGAGGTGTCTGTAGATCTGACTCTTTATGGAAGAAAGGTCTAGAAAGATGGAAAGGCTAAAGGAGGAAGAAAACTCCACAGCTTAACGGTTTGAGGAAAGGAGGCGGTAACATATTCATCAAACACTACTAATTTCCCATTTCCTTCACAGGTTTTTCTTACTTTTACCAGTATCCTCACACACCATGTAAGTAAAAAAGAAAGTTGGAATGGGCTATTTTTTCAAGCTATTAACCGACCTCTTATTGCCAATCAGCATGATAACCATGTTTGAATTGGAGTGCTGACGGGCATCCTCCAACCACTGAGTAAGGTGATTAAAGGTCTCCCTCCTCGTGATATCATACACTAGGAGAGCTCCAGCTGCACCACGATAATATGAGCGTGTAATAGATCGGAATGCCTCCTGTCCAGCCTGGAAGTAAAATAGGAATTAGAAAAATTCTCTTAAATAACATGCTATATTTTGGGTATGGTAAAAATGGTAGTACAATAAGATACCAAATGAATTAGGAAATTTAAAGACAAAAAAATGAGAAACTTAAAGAAAAAAAGTACAGCATAAACTCAATGCAATTATCATTACAGTATCAGGAAAACAATTAAAAGGGAGAGAGAAAACCAAACTACTTCTAAAATGTTAACATATATGCTTAGCATTATACTTAATTCCACATAGCTAAGAATCTTAGTAAAAACGAGATTAAATCATAATGACTTTGTGGTGCAACATGAACTACCTAATGACCATAAGGGAGCAATGAGTAAAGGTGTTTGATACAAAAGCAATCATAAACACGCTAGCCAAAAGATATGGTGTATATGGTAGAAACAAGAATAGAGGAAGACCACTGAATTCATAAACAAGATACTAAAGTTACTATTAACTTTTTACACAATAAACTGGTGTCTGGGTAGGTAAAATAGTTAGAGGATGTTTGTGCTGATGCTGACAATAATATACCTAAGGAAAATTCAAAGATCCTGGAGAAATATTGCCAGCTTCTTCATCAACCTAAGAGCAAACCTAACACCGTAATTCCTGGAATACTACATAGGACCAGCACCATGATACCCTTCTTCTGCAAGGGACGTAGTCTTAATGCTATCACTGTAGGAGGGTTTAAAGTTCCTAAACCTGTGGCAGCATTTTCACGTAGCCTGGTGTATTTGCAAAAAAGCACAGCCTAGATGGAGCATTTTTGGTTGGTGGGTTGTTTGAGCTCTAGGTTGATCAACTGCCAAGGTTAATAAACCAATCAGATCTGTAATCATATTTAGACTTGCTCAGCAAAGCGACTGCAACCATACTTTGACAGGCTACCTCCTACCGCCAAAATTTATAAATTCGAAGGTGTGCTCTTTTTTTGGTGTGCTGTCACAAGCAACTATAATTAGCATTAAGAAACAATTCTGCTGTGTTATTATCAGTTACCCACTTAACATAAGTGCGTGCTCACTACATTTTGCAACAATTGTGCTGCCATGAAAACTTGGCCAGCACACAAATGACTGTCTCTGGGGCATTTATGATAATGGCATTGATTTGGCATATGCTGAATGCATGTAATTTGATCATAAAAGGAAACTGATATTCATTGCCATATAAATAAGAGTGGAATATTCTAGAACAAGGGGAAAGCAGTATACAATACTGTATACTATGAATTATGTATACATCTAGAAATTATGCAAATGGCATAATTAAGTGATATATGTGAAACTTATATAAATAAATCATGTAAAAACCCTACGATGCATTGTAAACCATTTTACGTGAAAACTATCTATCACTTCCTAGGCATCTCCAAAAGTGTGAAGTGTTCATGTTAGAGTCTCCAAAAGTGTGAAGTGTTCATGTTAGAGTCTCCAAAAGTGTGAAGTGTTATTATTATACAATGAAAATAGATAAATGGGTGATCTGCATAACTTCTGTCACTTACTAGGCACCATGTTGCAGAGAATCTCCAAAAGTGTGAAGTGTATTATAAAATGAAGAGAGATACATGGATGAATTGCATAACTGTGTTTGTAGTCAGGCACTGAGGTGATGACATAATCTGTCAAGTGATGACATGGCCAGCACACCACTGGCTGATACACAAACTTTATATGCCTGTGCAGAACCAAATAAAGTTAGGTTAAGTGATTATTTGTTTTTCTTAACTAATCTTGATATGTACAATTTTAGTAAAAGTGAGATTAAATCATAATGATTATGCTGTACAACATGCACTACCTAATGACCAAAAAGGAACAATGAGAAACTTTAGAAACCGTATTAAGGAAAAATATTTTAAATTTTTGATAAACCCTGCACTAAGGCCCCCTAAATTTTCTGGGCTTCAATGTTAAGCTACCTCCATTGGACATGAAATCTTTAAAACCTTTTTCAGGTATCAAAGATAATCCTAAGACTGTATACACTCTTACCTTGCATGTGTCCCTTAAGGTGGGGCAGGCCAGTCATTCCCCATAAGTGCTTCTCACAATAACCCACAACATTTAACACAGTATATCATGTTACTGCATACAGTGTATTAATCAAACTTCTTCAGTTAATTCATGCAGTATATGAATACGAAATTTATATGAAAATATATGAAAGTTATGAATCTTGGTTAGATATCAAGAGCAGATATTTCCTTGTTGAATAGGATATACCCTACTTAACAGTAATAGATGACACAATGGAAGTGTTGGTGTTTTGTTGTTAACTTATCTTAATCCTACATTGAAAAATTCAACAGACGTTTATAATATCAACTCCAATTTTATTAAAATAAAAAGTATGTTTTGTAAGAAAACAGCATCTGGATTAGTTTAAAGACCCCTTACAAAGACACCAGAGGTAAATGTAAGGTATTATGACCAGCAAGCCAAATTCTGTGATGAACATGATTCACTTACAATGAGAAACATCAATTTTCCAATATCAGGGAGAGGAAAATCCTTTTCCAGTAGCTCTAGGGGTGATCTTTCTCTACAACTGCTTGATACATCTGTAACTCCACTTGAGACATTTTTGACTTTCATCGTTTTATATGTGTGACATTTTAAAATTAGGGTATTGTTGTACAAACTTGAGGCATATATGCCTAACTTGCAAGAAATTTGAAAAAAATCATCTTTATATTTTCAATGTCTGAAAGAATTTCTTATTACTTAAATGTCAGTATATTTTGAGTATTTGAGTAGCCATCTTTTTATGCACATTTTAATGATGCTACAGCAACTGTCAAAATACAATCCTTCATATGTGTTCATTGTTACCCCATTATTCACTGCACCCAAAGTATGTGTAGCCATTTCAGAAAGTCTCAAAAGGAATGCTAAAGATACCCAGGGGAGTACTAGACATAAGGCTATCACTATTGAGGTTAAACCAGAGATGCTTTGAAGGTTTGATGCTTGTCAGAAATTTGTGGTTTAGCTAAGTCTGTGGATCTCGCTCACTTTGTTAACTTTGTACTTTCAGTGTAATCTAATAATCTATTATTGATGATATGTTAGGGTATCTTAAGGTAGTTATGTACTTATCATGCATATTTTAAAGAAGGCAGGGCAAAATACTATTTTCAACCCAAAAACTGGCAAATTACATTTATATTCCATCCACCAGAGACAAGATTGTACATTTAAACAAAATGTTTTATTATTACCCAGTCACTGGTCCATTATCTGTGGCAAAGATGTTAAGTACCTTTTCTTTTAATCCTTATTTCCCAAAGAAGACTCGCCTAGTGTTCCATGTCTAATCCCACTGATAGCCAAGGGTAGCACTTTGCAAAACATAAACATACATGATCAAGATACACTGAATCCTTTACCAATACGACACTTAAGTTCCTGAAATACAGCTTGTTAGGCAAAACTACATCGTGCTAACTTAAATTATGGAATTAATGGAAATAGGAAAATGCTACCATGGAATGTATCATACGGAAAAATAATTAAATCTTTTTTTTTTAATAAAAACTTGAAAGTGAATACCTGTACATATATGTGAACTAAACAAATAAGAAAGCAAGATATTATTAATGTAGAGTCCATACAGATACTCTTTCTTGTATACTGACATTAAATAATAGGCCTCAAGTCCTCACTTAAATTTGACACTTCTCTCTGTTACTGGGTCCAACCCATTCTCTGCCAACTTGATTACCTTACGTAAGTCTGGCAATGCCTTTGCTATGGGAACAGGGTTAGCATGTTCATCCTCCACGTCACCTTCACTGTTACTGCTTCTAAATGCTATAAACTCTTGAAACTCCTCATTTGTCAGTTCTGTATGTGGAGATTGCTGCAGCTCCTCCACCTCCTTACTTCTCACGCCTTTTCACCCCTCCCCTCCGCATGCTTCAGTTAGCTTCACGACATCAGAAATTTCTTTGGCACTGGTAGGAAATCCTATGATATCATTCACAACTGCAGGCCAAAGATGGTGCCAGCATACATTCATTGAAGAGGGTTTAACTTCATCCCATACCCAGCTGATGACAATGACCCAGTCCTTAGTGTTATAAGTATTTCCAAAATTAAAGCAAATTTTTGTATAAACCAACATCTATTGCTTGGATGGCAAACCCATGGAATACCGCATGCATTCCATTCTTTGAAAACACAGTCATGCATAAGCCTCATTCTACCTGAGGAATATTGCATGAATCCCATTCATTGAGAACACAGTCATGAATGAGCCTCATTTTATAAGTCCACTGTCATTTGTTATGATACCCATTAACCCATATCTTTAAGAAAAATCTTATAATCAACATACATTATAAGGCACACCTAGTTACTGCTTTATGGAGATGCACTCCTAGGAGAAAAAAGTAGTAAAATTACCATACAGCAGAACCTATTTCATCACAGGTTTCAATGGGATAAAGGATGGTTACATTCTTGGAGGAGATTTCTCAATTCAATTTTCATAAACATATGAATAAAATGCCAAAATGCTTGCAGCACAAAACAGGAACAATATTAGACTAAGAATCTCCATAAGAAAAACAGCTTAAAATAGTACTGCTTTAAAGTAAGTCATGGTGCTGTAAGCAGAGATACATTATCTAGATTCTGATCTTTGATCTGGACATTCAAAATTTGCTTTATGTTCACCATAACTTCACCTCCAGCATAAGTGATCTTCATTGCACGTAAAGGTGTCAAATTTGAGGCATACAGCCTCATTTTCTCAACATGCTCAAGAACTGTTATCACTGATGTGGTAGGGAAGCCAAGAACTCTGGCAATATCAACACCATATTAACCAGCATCAAAACACTTCAGAATGTCTAACTTTGCCTCTATATTGGTGTTCTTCCTGCTATTCCTCATCCCACAGGCAAAAGACTAACCTGAGCACTTCCCACTGATAAATACAGGGTTTAAAGGAAGTCATAAGCAAAATTACAACATGATACGAGTTGTTTAACTGCCATGCATGCACTGGACTGGCTGCCCTGGTGGACACCACACCACACATGGTTTCTCAAATTTTTAATATTTTTCCACACCTACATCACCTATTTTTCATGGACATTGTGTTAGCAAAACATCAGACAGTGGTGACTAGTTGTATTTATGATCCTCTCGTGTTCAGCAAACAGAAAAAAATGATTCAAAAGTATTAAATGTAAAACTTTACTTTTAGAAATACGACTCAACTACAAAGGAAAATAATAAAAATCTCTTTCTTACCTACTATGGCTGAGTTGGATTTACTATCATGACACCTGCACATATTCTTATGTGATCAACAGAAATAATTAAACAATGAATTGTAATATAAACACATATGAAAATCTGTTAACTAGAAAAAATAAAAAGTGCCAGGTGTAGACTGAAGCAAAGTGCAGAAATGGCCTCCTGCACATGCACACTAAATCAAGATTACTACCATAAATACTTACTTGCACACTAAATCAAAATAATTACTATACATACGAAGCAAAATACAGTATGTATTGCTGCTACTCTCTAACCATGTGTCCACATGACATCTTGAAGCAGTAAGGTTGTACAGTACAAAAATCTGAACATATAATGAATTTAAATTTTGAGGTAAACTAAACTTTAATTAAGGTAAACTAAACTTGAGTCTAGAGGTATATTAAACTTGTCTTCTGAGGTAAACTAAACTTCAATCTTGATATAAACTAAACTTGAATCCTGAAGTTAATTGATAATATCACTTACATCACTACAGTGATGTAAGTTACACTCCTCTTAAAACCAAATTCATTTACCATACAATTTGTAATTTACTACTTGTTTTGAGCAGCAATGGTACAAATTACTCTTCTTAGTGGAAACACTTCAGATAAAAAATAAGTTATCTTAATGGTTTTCCTTGATGAATATCTCTAACACATCACTGAAACATACATAACTTTATGGTCATTCACTGACACGACTCGGAACACATTTCTACAATGCATATAAATGTACTGTACAAAATAGTATCTCATCTCAGTATAATCATTCATCCTTTGCATAAAGACTACCAAAGTACTCACTTTGCTCCCCCAGAATCCACTCCTTCACTTCTCTCACTACCAGGTACATGAG